>JBBPLT010000190.1:0-46906 GCA_038089955.1 Strobilomyces dryophilus
AAGAGGATGCGGAGGAAGAGGAAGAGGAGGGAACTGGAGGTGGAGGGGTCCGATGATGGAGGTAGAGGACTGGGCAGGTCAAGGGATAATGACTGGGGGCCCAGAGATGACAGTAGCGGCAGCGATGTTCATGGCAGTCACTGCGGAAGTGCCCAAGGCGATGACATTTATGGCAAGTGTCTAGGAATTCCAGGTGAGTGGGCATTAGGACTGGATAGACAGTGTCATCATAGTGGCAGACTGTGGCCTCATATTCAGTAGGAGGGTTCCCATAGACATGGGCGACAGGTTCCTCAATAGGAGAAGCGGGCGGTGAAGGACGAGGGGATGGCAGAGGAGAGCCTTCCAGAATGCTCCAGCCGGCGTGGACATATCAAGACAGCAAAGGGCGACGGGTAGTCAATTGGGGAAAGGGGAAGCGAGGCAGCACAGGAAGTGGTTCCTGCTGTTGGATAGGCGTGTAGCGGTCTATGTCTTCCATGAATTCAATCATTCCCAACTGATGAAGGGCGACGAGGAGGGCCTCAATGGTTTCTTGGTGGACAATGCGATTATGGGTCTGGATCATCTCCTTGAGCAGTGGTGGGGACCCAGTTCTGGATGGGGGTAAGACATTCGATTTGAAGGAAAGCCTGATAGAGGGCGAAGAGCGGGGAGTTCATATCAAGATGCGCAGAGATGGGAATGGTGAGATGGGGGTTGCGGAGGCGTTGAAGGAGCTCTCTTTCTCCGGTGGGGTAAAGGATATCTTCGCGAAGGCAGTAAGCCACAAGTGGGAGGTCAACAGAGAGGATGGGGAAAGGGGGAGCCAGGAAATATTTGGACGAGATGGTGGCGAGGGAGGTTGGTTCGGGTTCGTCGGCCAGGGTGACCGAAGAGGGAACAATGGAGATGTCATCCCTAAAGAAGGAGACTTCGGAGGAGGAGGAAGAGATGGTAGGGCTGATGGACATGATGTGGATAAGCGCGACTGTGGTTTGTTTTCATCTGGTGGAGGTGGTAGTTGCGGATGAAGAAGGGATTTGCAGGGAGTGGAGGTTTTTATATTCTTGGAGTAACTCCACTGGTTTTCAAGGTCCAATTCGGTCGTCCAGGAATCTTCTTCAGCGGAGTATCCTTTCCATCGGATCAAGTACTTTCGAGCTGTCGGAGGTCCGCAGTGGCATACTATCTTCTCAATTTCATATTCTTCCTCACCTTCAATAAGGTCCGGTGGTGGAGCAGGGAAGTTCTGGCCGTGTACGTTGTTTTCGCAATAGGCCAATAAGAGGGAAGCGTGGAACATGGGGTGGATTTTCCATGTTTTGGGGAGTCGGAGTTGGTAGGTGACTGGTGATAAGACTTTGGTGATGATGAAGGGTCCTTCTCACTTCGGGGCGAACTTCAGGTTGGCGATAAAGTGTTTCAAATTTCTAGCTTCTAGCCACACCTTATCCCCCTTTGTGAAGGGTGTGAATTGCTGGGTGGTCTGAGAGGCCATGACCTGATGAGCGAGTTCGTGTGCCGCTAGGGCTTCGTCACGAGCTGCAAGGAGGTTTTTGAGGCGGGATTCGACTGTGGGGAGGTTGGAGATAGGAAGGATCGAAGGGAGCACTTTTGGCTCGTATCCCGTCATAAGATAGAAGGGTGACTTGCCAGTGATGGAGTGGGGGTGGTGATTGTGTGCAAATTCAGCATGAGAAATGGAATCAGCCCATGTGGAGGGAGAGTTTCTGCAGAAGATGTGGAGATACGTCTCGACCTCTTGGTTGACCCATTCCATTTCCCCATCAGTCTGTGGGTGATATGCAGTGGAGAGGGATAAGTCATACTGGAGGAGCTTTCCCAGTTCCTTTGCGAAGGCGGAGGCAAATTGGGGACCACAGTCGGAGATGATTTTGTCATAGAGGCTGAAGTGGAGGAAGACTTTGTGGAAAAAGAGGGCAGCTATCCCCTTGGTGGTGATGGTTTTCTTGGTAGGGCAGAGAATCACCCCCTTAGTAAGGCCATGGTCGACCATGACCAAGAGAGAATCGAAGTCAGAGGATGAGGGAAGGTCGGTGATGAGATCACAGGAGATCTGTTGGAAAGGGCGAGAGGCATGGGAAGCAATGGGCATGAGAGGAGGGTTGGTGGGACGGGTGTTTGTCTTGTTTTGTTGGCAAGTGGCACACCCCTCAACATAGTGGCGGACAAAAGAGGCAAGGCCAGGCCACCAGAATTCAGTGGCAATGAGTTGGTGGGTTTTAAGGTAGCCCGGATGACCAGCGGTGGCATGATCATGGCAGTGGGTGACGATCGAGCAGCAGAGGGAGTTGTCAGTGGGGACATAGACATGACCTTTATAGGTGAGGACGCCATCGAGGTGTTGCCAATCAGAGAGGCAGGAGCAGAAGGCGAGGGGAATATCATCCTGGATGGCTTGGAGCATCTGCAGGATGGGGGGGCCGGTAGTGGACGTGGACGAGATATGGTTGTGGAGGGCTACATCAATGACACAAACAAAGAGGGAGTCTGGAAGGAGGGTGGTTTCGACATTATTTTTGTCATTGGAGAGGAGGTCCGGTTGGTGGGAGAGAGAATTGGGGCCAACAAGGAGAGGACCAGGGACGAGAATCAGTTTGAGATCAAAGTCAGCAAGGTCAAGGAGCCAGTGGGCCTGGCAACGATTCAAGTGCTGTGCTTGGCGGAAGTAGGTGAGGTTTTTATGGTTGGTGAAAACCTGAACCAGGGTGGGGGAGCCTTGGAGATAATGTCGCCAGGCTTTCAAGGCACGGATGATGGTGAGGAGTTCCCGATCAAAGACATCATAGTTGCATTCGGCAGCATTGAACGCTTGGGAGAGGTAGGAACAAGGGTGCCAGTCCCCATTGGAATCGGTCTGAAGGAGGATGGCTCCTGAGGCATAGGCGGAGGCATCAGTGGCTATGGCAAACAGTCGAGAGGTGTCGTGGAGAGGAAGGACGGGTTCGAAGAGGAAGAGGGATTTGAATTGAAGGAATTTTGGCATGCCTCAGTCCATTGCCAGGGGTGGTCCTTTTTAGTGAGGTTGAGGAGGGGGTCTGGCGACAGTGGAATAGTCAGGGATAAACTGCCAGTAATAATTGGTGAAGCCAAGGAAGGAGT
This sequence comes from Strobilomyces dryophilus, assembly GCA_038089955.1. Taxonomy (NCBI): domain Eukaryota; kingdom Fungi; phylum Basidiomycota; class Agaricomycetes; order Boletales; family Boletaceae; genus Strobilomyces; species Strobilomyces dryophilus. The sequence goes on from JBBPLT010000190.1 coordinate 3,106, forward strand.
GGACATCTTTGACACGAGTGAGAGTTGGCCAAGAGGAAATGCCCTCAAGCTTTACTGGGTCCATGGCAAGTTGGCCAGGTTTGATGACAAGGCCAAGGTACTTGACTTCTGAGGCGGCGAACATACATTTCTTGAGTTTGAGATGGAGGTCTAGTTCCTCCATGTGTTGGAGGACACATTTGGTGCGTTCAGTGTGAGTTTGTTCATCGGGGGAGAAGATAAGAAGGTCATCCATATAGATGCCTAACCATCCTTCTGCAATCATGTCTTGGAAGGAATCGTTCATGAATCACTGGAATGTAGCAGGGGAATTCGAAAGGCTGAAGAACATGACCATGGGTTCAAAGAGGCCTTTATGTGTGATGAATGCAGCTTTCCATTGGTGTTCTGTCTTTGATCCGGACATTATTGTACCCCCATTGGACATCGAACTTGGTAAAGACTTTTGCGTCCTTGAGCTTGTCTACGAGGTCAGAGATCAGGGGAAGAGGGTAGGCATCGCGGATGGTGTGTTTGTTGAGGTATCGGTAGTCCTGGCAAGGACGAAGTTTGCCATCTTTCTTTTTGACGAAGAAGAAAGGGGAGGCCTGGGGGGAATTGGATGGTCTGATTTTTCCTGCTTTAAGGTTTTCTTCAAGGAAGTCCTTGGTGGCTTGTCGTTCTTCAGGAGAGAGTGGGTATATCTTCCCTATCTTCGGCGTGAAGGATTCGTCGAGATTTATTTCATGGTCATATGGGCACAATGGGGGAAGATGTTCTGTGGCTTCCTTAGAGAAGACTTGGCAAACTCCACATACTCCGGGGGAAGAGTGTTACAGTTACATGAGAGGACAGCCCCATCCTTTCTTTTCCTCCCATCCCTGACTCTCCCACCCTCGTTCCTGACACTTCCGTCCTCGACGACGACCTCATGGAAACCTCCACCTCTTCCACACCCGCCCCACCACACCTAGCGCATAGGTTACCCAAGATACCCAGGAAGGATGCCTAGAAACCCTTTACCCTTCAATGCACAGCAACCGCAGCCAGACTGTGCCAGACCTTCTCTTCTTGTACTTCTACTGACTCCGTTTCCATTGCCTCTACACAGAGTTCCAGACATGCTGTTCCATTTCCCATGATCTACTTCCTTTGATCCTTTGTCTCCTTTTGGCCATGGACACCTGCACCCCATCTAGTAGAACCCTCAACCCTAAAGGTTCCCACCCCTTGCCTTACCAGTATATATAGCCGGGTACTTCCTCCCACAATTCCCTAGCTAGTTCTACGCCTACCAAGCCTAGCAATCTAGTCCACCTTCCACGCATCCCACACGCATGAGACTATTCGATCTAGCCAATGCTATCGAACTCTTGACCCTAGCCTTTCACCACAAGGTCATTAGGGAGTACACCTCTTCGCCCAAAGTTCGCGGAACGCACTTAGGCTTCGTCTATAAGACTATGCTCTACTTTGAGTGAGTGCTGCCAGGTTACTACGCAACCAGCGTAACAAAAGAACTAGCTCACTTCTCTCCCTCTTCGTCATAAGAGTAGGAGACTACCCTCAGACTTCCAAGCACACTATGACACCTCTGGAACTTTAGGAAAATGGTTTACGCATACTAGGACGCCTCTAGACCACTCTAGGAACCTGTTCACGCATACTGCAATGCCTCTGAACAAACCATGTCCAACAGGAACTCACCCAGACGACCGGAAGAAAGACTCCACTCTCCCTCTTCCCTTAGACGACAATCCCCTCTAACCTGACCTCCCAGAAACCCCTCCCCCGAAAACGTTCCCTCATATCATTGACAACCACGCATAGAAGTTCATGGCATGGAAGATGTATGGAGCACGGCTAGCTCTGAGGAACCCTCTGCCCTATACGCTTCGGCAGATATCCTTAACCCCAAACCCTGCGACTATTCCAGGTATGGAATATCTGTCACATCTGCTCCTAGGCCTGCAGAAACCATTACCCCAATGGACGTATCCGCTCCAGAGGAGCCAATCCGAGACCCACCTACTCGAGTAGACCTGGTCCAAGAGTACTTCAGAACGTATACACCCCTAGACCCAGAAACTTCGAACGCACCCACTGAAGAACCCCCATATTTCCCTCCACCTCCCATCAAAGGACAAGGACCTCCTACTAAATGGACTTCTAGGAAGGAAACAACTGCCGGAATACCAAACGACTTCTCTGGACAACCAGATGAAGCTCGATGGTGGAGTAACACCATGCAGGCGTATGATACTATGAAATCAACAACAAGGTTTTCTCCCCACAGCAACAGGTATTGATCTTCCTCAAGCTCAAGGACGCTCGAGGAAGACTCTTCGCGGAACCTCTGGTAGAAAAGGCTCTATCTAGATGACGACAAAAGAAAACGACCTTCCCTCTCCACCATTATCAGTAACTTCCTCACCATGTTCTCACCTCACAACACCACAGCTCATGCTCGGATGAAGCTTGGAAAGCTTCGACAAAACATGCACGACAAGGAAAACGGTTTCTCCGACTATGTCACCAAGTTCCAACTTTTCGCCTCAAAGACAGGCATTATGGACCAAGTCATGTTGATCGACCAGCTCAACAATGAAATGGATCCAGAACTAGTCACCATGATCATCGCCATGGAACAACCACCAACCACTCTCCATGATCGGATTGACAGTCAATTCCACATGCAAAAGTCCAGGTTGGACTTATACCGCAAGGGAAGAACGGTACAACCCTTCCTTCCAGAACCACTGGCATACTCCACAAGGGATTCGGACACAATGGACGTGGATGCCATCCAGACTTCTCACCTGAGACAGACTAGGAAACCCAAGAAGCTCCGAATCGCATGGGTAGCCACCTTCGCTCCAACTGTCCTCTTCAACGCGAAGAAGGCATCCATGAGAATCCTGGTTGAGATAACCACCCCAGATAAACGCAAGATCTCTATCCTTGCCCTAATAGACAGCGGAGCATCTGGGAACCTTGTTGATGCCTCTTTAATAAGGAAATACTGCTGGCAAAAACAATGATTGGCAAAACCAATAATTGCCCAAAATGTAGACAGTATGGTCAATAAAGGAGGAATGACAAGACACAAGGTCCACCTCACAATTCACATTGAAGGAGTAAAAGAGGAGCGAGAGTTCACAATTCTTGACTGCGGAAAGGAGGACATGATCCTCGGACTCCCCTGGCTTCGCACCAGGAACCCAGTTATCGGCTGGACCTCGGGAAAGATTGATCTAACCCCGAAAACTTATCGACAGGATGATGAAGACACAGGTGAACAATGGTACCTCGTTCACTACTTAGGAAAGGCACCAGACTCCTTCATTACCAATGAACTTCGAGAAAAGGAATCCCTCTCCCCTATGGAATGTGCGATACGCATCCACAAAACTACGTTATCCACTGAATTGGCCATGGTGGCAAAGAAAGACAAAGTAAAGCTCCCACCACAATATGTGGACTTTGTGGGAGTTTTTGGAGAACCAAAAGAGGGTGAGCTTCCATCCCACCGACCCTTCGACCATGTGATTGATTTGGACAAGAATTTCATACCAAAAATCGCCAAAGTCTATCCTCTCAACCCATTGGAAAGAAGGGCGTGCAAAGACTTTGTTGAGGAACACCTCAAATCGGGCAAGATCATACCATCCAAATCCCCTCAAGCATCCCCTTTCTTCTTTGTCCCAAAGAAAGATGGAGGACTTCGCCCATATCAGGATTACCGATACCTGAACTCCCATATGGTGAAAAACGCTTATCCCCTCCCCCTCATCTCTGATCTCGTCGACAAACTCGGCAGGGATATAACAACGTTTGGATCAAGAAGGAAGACCAATGGAAGGCAGCATTCATAACACCAGAGGGCCTCTTCGAACCAACCGTCATGTTCTTTGGCATGTGCAACTCCCCTCCCACATTCCAGGCCTTCATGAACCACATCTTCGGCGACTATCTCGCTGAAGGATGGTTAATCATCTACATGGACGACCTTAACCATCACACAGACGAAAACCTCAAACGACACTGGGAACTCGTTCGAAAGGTCCTCAAACATTTCCAGGAACATGGCCTAGTCCTCAAGCTCTCGAAATGCCAATTCGAACAATGAAAGGTAGAGTTCCTCGGAATGGTCGTCTCCCCCAATGAGATCTCGATGGACCCAGTCAAACTCTCAGCCATCAAAGAATGGAAAACCCCCTTCTTCGGTCAAAGCTGTACAGTCTTTCCTCGGCTTCTGCAACTTCTACTGCCGCTTTATTCCGAATTTCTCAGCGATAGTCAATCTGCTCAACAACCTCACTCACAAAGGGAAAATGTGGGACTGGACCACAGAGTGCGAAACAGCCTTCCACACTCTTCAGAAAGCTTTCCTTTCCAGGCTGGTATTGAAGATGCCGGATATCACGCAACTGTTGTCCATCATGATGGATGCATCTCTTACCGTGGCCGGCGGTATTCTCCTTCAGGCAGATACTAATGGGGATCTCCACCCTTGTGCTTACTTCTCCGCAACCTTTGCTCCGGCCAAACGAAACTACGACAAAAGGACGCATCAGCATGTTACTAATACAATGGAAGGTCATGGAATGTGTTGGAATGTTCCATCGGTTCCAAAGAAGTGAGAGTTAAGAAAAAGTCGAGTCACTGGGTTGTGCCAGCGGAATATGAAGTGGAAGGGAAAAGAAAGAAATCATAACAGTGGGAGCAAAGACCTTGAGGTACTTGAATCCTGGATGCTGTGAGAAGCCCTGGGCGACCAGACGACCTTTGTAACGCTCAAAGGAGCCGTCAGCGCGATACTTCTGAGTGAACACCCATCTGGAGCCAATAACTGGCCGATTTCTGGGTCGAGGCACGAGAATCCAGGTCCCATTGGTCTTGTGAGCGTCCAATTCGGCCAAAGCGGCCTTTTTCCACTCCAAAGCGTCGGTCCTGCGCATGGCATCTGCAAAAGACCTAGGGTGGACAGAACTCGACGCCATACACTGTGCAGAATCTGCTTCCTCATCCTCTGAGTCGTCCACCACATCATGGAGCTGCGCTGGACTCAGTTTCCACCAATCCCGTGGTCTCTGTCGATTTCTGACAGGTAGACGAGCTCCAATGCCAATAGGGCTGGGCGCTCTGGGGGGTGGAGTGACAGGAGGTGGAGGCAATGGCGCTGGAGCAGGCGGAAGAGGTGCAGGCTCCTCGAGAACCTCGTCATCAGGGCCCCCCTGAGGAGGCAGTATCTCTGGAGCAGGATCTGGCGCATCTTCGTCGACATCACCAGAGGGATCTGGGGGTACATAGGGCCCGATTGGCGGCGCATTTAGAGGTGCAATGGCATCTCGCTCGGCAGCTGGCGCATTACCAGGCAAGCGTTCATCGAAATCAGCGCGTTCTGAGATGATTGTGCGCTTTGTGGTCGGGTTGTAGAACTTCCAACCTTTGTAGCCATCCGGGTAGCCAATAAATACGCATTTCTCAAAGTGAGGGCGCAGTGCAGGCCGCTTATCCTTTTGAATGTGCACATATGCTGTTGATCCCCAGACACGAAGGTGGGAGACATCCGGTTTGCGGCCATTCCAGAGCTCATAGGGCGTTGCATCGTCCAAGGCAGCTGTGGGACAACGATTCCAGACATGGACAAGGGCTGCAAGCGCCTCGCCCCAGAATGACATGGTAAGGCCGGATTCCTGGAGCATGGCAGTAATGCGCTCGGACAGGACACGGTTTGCGCGTTCAGCGACACCATTTTGCTGTGGACGCGCCCGGACAGTGTGCTGGCGCTGTATGCCGCACTCGTTGGTGAATGCAAGCATCTCGTTGCTCATATATTCCCCTCCCTTGTCATCTCGCAGGGTTTTGATCTTTCGCTCTGTCTGGTTCTCTGCAAACGCCTTAAACTGCTTAAAAGCGGCGAAAACGTCCGATTTGGCGCGAATGGGCAGCACAAAGCGGTATCTGGAGTAGTCGTCAATGAATGTGACCCAATAGCGGTATCCAGAGAAGGTGGGGTAGGGAACAGCATGTACATCCGAGTGGACAAGCTCCAGAGGACGTGAGGCGCGCCAGGAGGTGCTGGGAAATGGATTTGCGTGCATCTTGCCAGCCAAGCATGGCTCGCAAAGCGGATCAGGCGCTGTTTTGATGTCTAAGTGCATCCCAGTGACTAAGTTGCGTTCCAAGAGTCCTTTCACGTCCGTTAAGTTGTGATGTGCGAGTCTGCGATGCCAGAGGGCCAAATCCAGCGGGATAGTCGTCGCAGGACTCGCATACTCGGTCATGGGCTCTGTCACACCGTCCAGAAACGCGGCGTTGTGCTCATTAATGCGGGCGACGAACAGGGGAGGCCCATTGGAGCGACTGAAGGACATCTGGGTGGCATTGATATGGACATTGAAGGATGAGTGGCGAGTAAGATACAGGACAGCTAGTAGGTTGTTCCGCAGCTGGGGAACATGTAGGACGTTCGAAAACTCGACCGCTCGCGCTCTCCTTCCCTCTACAGTGGGATGGAACACCACAGACCCCACCCCTGCTGAATAGACCACTGTATTGTCCGCTAATTTGATGGGGACGCGTTTTGGGCTGTAATTGCGCAGCCAGTGGCGATGGGGCGTCATATGAGAAGTGGCCCCCGTGTCTGCGTTCCAATCGACGTCAGCATCGAGTTGGAGAGGGGACAGTGGATCAGAGGGATCACTGGAGCGAAGACTTGCATTTCCGGCCCGTTCTACAGCGTCCTGAGGCGCAGTGGGCGCTGGCGAGGCGGCAACTGGGGCAGCAGACGCGCTGTTGGCCTGGTTGGGGCGCCTTCCAGCGGCCATGGACGCCTTGTAGTTTCCCTTGGCCCGTTTCAGCGCATGGCAGCGGCATTGGCAGTGTCCTGGCCTCTCACAGAAAGCGCAGGGAGAGGAGGGGTCGCATTTGCAACTAGGAGGGGATGTGAAGAGTGCAGCGCTGCCAGAGGGTGTGGGGGCGTCAGAACGAGGGCGTCGATTGATTTCCTCAGTCTGAAAGGCCGCTTTCACCTTGTCCTTGTCCAGATCAGTGAGTAGGGCGAGGGAAGAGGTGAAGTGGGAGTATTCGGGCCCTAGAGCGCGCATCATGGCCATGCAGATGAGTTCTGCATCCGAGGTCTTCAAGTCGAAGGATGGGGGGCGCAATTCCTGGATGTTGGCCATGGCTTGCTCAACTCGAGCACTAAGGGCGGGAAGGGACTCCTCTGAGCGCTTTCTGATGGAGAAAAACTCCTCATAGGCCACAAAACGCGTGCTGGCCTTCTGTTGAACGAAATGCGACGCCAGGGCAGTCCAAGCGGCAGTGGGATCGTCCTGAGACGCACGGATATGGACTCTCTGGTCTGGCAGCAAACTCAGCATCAACTCTCCAGCAGCCTTGTCCTGCTTGACATCCCAGGCCTCCTGCTCCTTATCTCCAGAGGTGGGGCGCTTCTCCTTGCCGTCAACGAGGCGCCAGAGGCCTTTGGAGCGCAGTAAGGCCTTCATATCTTCGCTCCAGGTGGAGTAGTTGTTGCCATTAAGAGGCTGAATGTGGTGGGTATGGTGTTCAGATGACATGGAGGGTGGATGGGGTGCTTGTAGGCACAAAAGCGCGAGATGAGGGGCTCAAGAAGTGGATGTAGCGGAGTTGGAACCAGTGAAAATAAAGTCGCCTAGCTGGCGAGATGGGAAGCGGTTGGAGCGCAGTTCAAAGCGCGGGGCTCATAACCTGTTAAACAGCTGGACAAAGGGCAGCTGGAGTCCGATGTAAGAGACTATATTAGAGTGCTACAATGCACTAAGACATACCTGGAGTCCGATGTCAGAGACTGAAGAGCAAGACATCGGACTCTCAGGTTCTATACTAAGAGACCATCACAATGATACATAACAACAATCTCAGCCACAATGTGACTGACACATATGTCCGCATAGTCAGCAATCACCAGGCACACAACACATGTGGAATGCAGGCATCCCTGGGTAGGATAGAGGCAACCGTCTGAGCCTCAAATGAGGACACCAGCTTGGATGTAGTTGGTGGCATGTAGATACTGTTAAATAAAATAAGTCAGTCTTGCATAGAAAACACATCACAGGTGCTGTAATTTGATTGACATGAGAAAGTGAGAGAACTAATATGACTGGCCAGGTAGTGAGTGTGACACTGCCATGAATTGATCCAAGTTTGATGGGGTGATTGGCAATAAAGACAATAACAAAGGTGATAGTGGTGGCGGCATTAGACACTGCAAAGGCAAAGTGGATGGAGACACTTGAATAGCAGGGTAGATCAGGGGAGATAATATCTGCAGTAATACTGGTAATATAGGAGGGTCAAGGTTGGACAGTGACAGCATGGTTGGCAAGGAAGGTAATGGCAAAATGGAGACAGAGACAGCAAAATAGATGGATATAGACTATATGAACCAATTGCATGAGGCCTGAGTGGCCTCAGCAATGGTGAGTCAAATTGCAGTAGTAGAGTTGGTAATGGTGCCAATATGAGCTGGTTAAGAATTGATTCAGAGGGCAACAGATATACTGATGGCAATGGATGTGGTGATAGTGAAGACAAAAATGTAGGCTTAGATGAAGATGGTGGAGGTGTGCATGGTGAGCAAGATTGTTGGAAGCAGAATCCTTCTATACACTCTGGGTAGAGATTTGTGAGAGTGGTGGTAAATACAGACCAGTCAGATGGCAATGTCAAAGCTTCGAGAAGGAATTTCCAGAGATCTGCTTTGTTGATGATGACATAGCTAATGGCAATTTGAATTTGTGTGAGTAGTGGAATGTTGTATTAACTAAATAGATCTTTCATGGTGTCCAAAAATGGAAGGAGGAGCCAGCAACCCATTAAATCTGGGCTCTGTGGGCAATATATATAGAGGCAAAGTGCAAGTCAGTAGACATGGCAAGTCAAGAATATGCAGATAGTTAAAATAAGGTAGAAACTGTAAACCAGATGTGAAAATTGATAGATGAAAAATACAGAGTGTTGAGAATTGAATATTACCCAAATGCAGTAATAGTGGATATTGATCAAGATGAGCAAAGAATATGGAAATACCAGAGAAGCAAAGTGTAAATGTAAATGGAAGGAAAAAATACAGCTGAAAGATAGGTCACCTAATGGATTACCCTTGTGGTGAGCTCTAGTTGTAGAGAAGACAGCCTAAGCTGAGTAGTGCATGGGTGAGGAACTGTGGCAGGTTCATTCATCCTAGAGAGATTCTGATAGTAGGTATATGACCTGTAGTGTTAGTGAGCCTAATGGAATGAGTTCGGAATGTTTCTGGGAGTATTGAGAGTGTTTGAAAGGGAAACAAAAAGGGACCTCAAAGGATTGAGAGGAATGTAACCAGAAGTGATGAGGAATGATAGTAGGATGAAGGGAGATGACTTTCAAGACAGTTTGTACATGATAATTAGAGGAAAAGAAGAATCCAAGCTTAGTTTCTAGCCATCACTTGCCTTAATGACTCAAGTCTCATGAGACCCCTTTAGACAAGTCTTTATTCCACTTGTAATGGAACACTGCTAGGTTTTGCACCAACCATGTAACAAAAGAACTAGCTTTTCCATCCTCTCCTCCTTATTGGAGTAGGAAGATGCTCATATAGCAATCATTCCCTCAAGATTCCATGCAGACTCTTCTGACAACGAACCTCAACCACCCAGCCTCTTCTCTTTCCCCACAGAAGCCCTTTCTGACACTCTCTGAAGGATCACTGGACCTTCCTGAACTCCTGCTTCCCCCTTCCCACACCTCTGCCAAACTGTTAGAACTGTCCACCTTACTAGCACCCCTGAACCTCAAGAATTGTCGCTGACTCACTATAGCTAGTTGCCAAGAGAGAGGAGTTTGCTTGAAGAAGGACCAGTCTCTCCTTGCCATCTCACCATTGAAGACCTAGCTGTAGCCCTAGGCCCAGGCCTGATGGACTGCTGGAAGGATTTTCCAGTGACCCACAAGACACCTGCTGGTGGAGCAATGCCATAAAAGCCTACTTCACCATTAACCAGAATGTACACTTGTTATGTGCCTGGTGATTGCTCACTGTGTGTCAGCATTGAGGCACACTTGTCCCTGGTGTGCACTTCAGCCATATTGTGGCTGATCTTGTTGTTATGTATAGTTGTTGTGGTTCCTTAGTGTATATCCTGGGAGTCTGATGTTTCTTCTCTTCAGTCTCTGACATCGGACTCTAGCTGCCTTTGTTCAGCTGCTTAACAGGTTATGAGCCCCGTGCTTTGAACTGTGCTTCAAACTGCTTCCCATCTCGCCTCTTAGGTAACTTTATTTTCACTTGTTCCAACTCCACTACATCCACTTCTTGGAACCACACTTTTCTGCCTACTGGCACCCCATCCACCCTCCATGTCCTTTGAACACCATACTCACTGTATTCACCCTCTTAATGAAAACAACCATTCCACCTGGAGCAAAGATATGAAGGCTCTCCTACACTCCAAAGGCCTCTGGTGCCTCATTGACAGCAAGGAGAAGTGCCCCACCACTGGAGATAAGAAGCAGGAGGCTTGGAATGTCAAGCAGGACAAGGCTGCTGGAGAGTTGATGCTGAGTTTAATGCCAGACCAGCGAGTCCATATTCATGCATCTCAGAATGATCCCACTACTGCTTGGACAGCCCTGGTGTTACACTTTGTCCAACAGAAGGCCAGCACACTATTACAATCTCCCCTGAGGAGATGGTCTTTTTCCATCAAGAATATGCACGGTTCCTCAACATTTGTATGGGATATGACAGTAGGTGTCTAGTGGAAGAAGAGAAGAGATGGCAACAATTAGCAGAAGAAGCAGACAAGTGGGACTGGAATAAAGAAAGATCAACAGGTTCCATGTGAAGATGGGAAATAGAACTCAGTAGTTATATAGCAAAGGTGAGTCATGGAAGAAAAACAAATAGGCAGCATATTTCAAACCTTCTAAAGGTCCTGTGTTTTCAGGAACCTGGCAAACTCCTGTCAGAAAAACCCCTGCTCTTCTATTGAGATTGTAACATTACCCTCTTCATAAATTTAAGTCACTGATCAAAATCCTCCAACTGAGGAGCACAAACACACAGGAGGATGGGGGTGTGAGGGCAATGGTCAGGGGAATGTTCAGGAGTGTGAATACCACAGTGGGTGGTGGGCAAGAGGTTGAAAGGTATCCAGATACAAACTTGCAACAAATAGTATAGTGGAAGTGGATTGCATGAATGACAGAAAGCATCATCCACAGTGGAAACTCCTAGAAGGGGTAGGTGAAGTTGTCCTTGGAGTGAATGGTTTGGAGAGGGGGTGGATTCTTGTTACAAGAGAGAGGATGAGCTCAGGGCATGGGGTAATTCAAGCAGGGTCCTCTGAAGCTGTGTGCAGGCTAGTGAGGTGAGGAGTCAAAAGATATAGCATGTGGTATCTTCTGGGGAGAAATGGGGATAGGTTTAGAGGATAGAGAAGGTGTCTTCATCTTTGGTTGACAAAGAACCTCAGGAGCAAGTATGTGGATAAGGCAGTGGAGCCAACTCATCTTCCAGGATTTGGGAGATGGGAGAGTTGTTTTGGGAGGGGGTAGGGAAGGGAAGTCAAAGGGGAACAGGGTCCCTAGGCAGGGTAGAGACTTGTCCTGAGAGGGAGGAAAGATAGGCAAAGTGGATGCCAATGGGGGTGTCCTGTATGAGGGAGGTGAGGACTGGGGCCAGAAGGGAGTAGGAGAGTATGGCAAGGTAGTCCTAGAAGCAAACTGTATTGAAGGTGTTGTAAAAGAGCAATTCTCCTTGGGGAGGACAGCAAGTGTGGGTCTGTAGGTGCAATATGCTCAACCCAAAAGGGGGCCTGAGACATTTGCTGAAGTCTGAGAAGCCCTGGAGTGGACCAATGCTTGGATCAAAGGCATGGGAAAGCAGAGTTTCAAAACTCCAAAGTGCAGTTAAGGATAGAGAGGTTGAGGAGACTGAGGATGGAGGGAAAGAGATTTTCAGGTGATAGGATGGGTTTTCAGGCAGTCTGATGGGTAGTAAATGGATGGTAGAAAGTAAGGTAAGAGGAGATACATGTGTAAATGCACTAAAAGGTCCTTAAGTAGACCCAAGAACATCAGGCATTGTAAACTAAGGTGCAGGGCACTGTCAGGTATAGTGGAACATCTAAGTAGAGTGGGCTGAAGTAAAGGAGAGTGGTCTGAGAGCTGTAGAGTGGACTGATGCATAGTCTGGACCATGGGAAAAGCATTGGTTCTCTTGGTCTATGGCCCAAGAGTAGTTTGGACTATGGGAAAAATATCAGTCTTCATCAGTCCTAGCTCCAAGAACATTGGTCTTATAAGATACAAGGCCTAGGATAGTTTTTGGGCAATTGGATGGTTTTGGGGTGAGATCTAGGAGCTTAGGATGGTATGTGGATGACAGGAAAATGCATGAATAGCACCATAGAGTGAGCTAGCACTCTACAGCATCAAGAATGAATCCCTGGAGTTCTAGAAGGATATTGCTGATTTCAGGTCATTCTGTGGTTTCTCATTGAAGGTGAAGGCCAAGGGTCAAGTAGGCATGAAAGGCATGGACAAGTATAGGGAGAACTAGGTGGCAATAGAACTCTGGAAGGTGTTCAAGGGCAAAGAGGATGGATGGGGTGTCAAGGACTGTGGCATAAATCAAGTGAATAGTTACAATTGGTAGAGCAATGAGGGGCAAATTGGAAGGGTCTTGAGTGGGAGTTTGGAGAATAGACATGCTACTAAGGGGGTATTTTATTTCAGCTGGGAAAGGAGGGTTTTTATGGGAGAATGCTAGTTTCCCCATCCATCTTGGTTTTCTTCCTAGCCAGAGATATTATAGGGGTCCACATATCTCCACATATGACTGGACATTTCTATCAGGGATGTGAACCTAACCTGGAACTGGATTCCATTGACACAAAACAGAAACAGGTAGGGGCAGTTCTCTTAGCAGACTTTCCAAATAATGAATAGGAGGGTGATGAAGGTGATGGTGACAAGTTCATAGGAAGAAAGGGAGATGGATGCAGAGGCCATGTTAGCTGTGGAAGAAGGGGAAGTTGCACAGGTGTCTCTTTTTGTAGTCCTGGAGCTCCACAGTGGCATGTTGTAGGTTTCCTTCAGGTTCCCAGGTGTTTTCCAATGAGGCATAGCCTTTCCAAAAGATAAGGTACTACCTCTGGCTCCTAGGTCCACAATCTCATATTCTTCCTTGCCAGTAATAAGATCTGAATGTGGGTTGATGTTTAGGCTATGTTCCTGGGTTTTGCAAAAAGGTGATAGAAGGGAAGTATGGAGGACATTGTGAATTTTCCATCCACTAGGAAGTTGAAGGTAAAAAGCCACTAGGGAGAGGACTTGGGAAATCTTGAAGAGGTCTTTTTATTGAGGGGCCAGTTTCTGAGAGGTGTAGTTGATGTGGAGATTCCTGTTGTCCAGCCACATCTTATTACTGACCTTCCATTTTGGAAGTCTCGGAAAGATCCATTCCTTCATGATTTGTTGGGAGCATTTATGGTGGCCAGAGCTTCTGATCAGGCTGGGTCAAGTTCCAAGAGGTTGGTTTCCAGAGCCAGGAGGAATGTTTTTCCAAGAGGGGGGTAGGCTCAAGGTTTGTATTCAAGGATTAGTGAAAACAATATTCTCATGGTGAAGAAGTGAATAGAAAAGTTGTGATGGAATTCTGCCATTAGAAGAAGAGAAGCTCATCATTCAGGATGTCCTTCACAAAAGATACAGAGATAGATTTCAAGTTCTTGGTTGGTGTATTCTGTTTTGCCATCAGTTTGAGAATGATAGGCAGAAAAGAGAGCTATGTTGTAATTGAGGAGGGGAGCTAGTTCTTGGGCAAAGACAGAGGCAAATTGTGGTCCTTAGTCCAAGATAAGTTGGTCATGTAGGCCAACTCAGGGAACAATGTGTTGAAAAAATAAATCAGCAAGGCCAATGGCATCCAAGTTTTTGTGACAAGGAGTAAAGATTATCCCCTTTGTATATAAGGCCATGGTCGACCATGACCATAATGGAATCATATCCTGCAGAAAGGGGAAGGCCCATGATGAGGTCAACAGAGATTTGCTGGAAAGAACAGGTGGTGGTGGAATCAAAGGGAGAAAGTGGGGGAACCATGAGGTGGGTATTAAATTTTGTGGCCTGGCAAATGGCACAATCATTAATGAAATGGCAAACAAAGGAGGCAATTTCTGGCCACTAGTAGGTAGTCCTTTTGAAGGAGGTGGAGAGTACAGAAAATGCCTCCATAATCACCAGCTGGGGAGTTGTGTATAGAGTGAACAAAATCCTGGTGTGATTTGTGGGGAATGTCAAGGTGGTCCTTGAAGTAGAGGTTGGTACCATCAAAGTACCAGCTGTGCAAGATAAAACAAGAAAGGAGAAGAAAACCTAATTCAAAGATTTTGATGAGGTGTTGAACAGTGGGATTAAAGGCCATGTTTTCCACAATATGAGAGGTGATGCAGGTGTCAAGGGCTCAAATGAAGAGATTGGAAGAAAGGAGAGTAACTTCAGCATTGTCATCAAAAGTATTCATGGCATCATGGTGGGAGAGGGCATGTTACACTGATTGTGTAGTTCCTAGCTGATACAATCCTAAGACAAATATAGTCCTTGAGTTACCACTTGTCAACCAATACTCTCTGGGAGTGAAGTGGAGAGGTCAGAATCTAGGCTGGGGCCTTAGAGAGGAGGATATCCAAGTGAACTAGACTGGAGATGCCAGTTGTCATCCACTGGATTTATATATTCATAGGCTACATAGGTTTACATAAGGCATTTTGTCTATAACAGTCCATACCCTAGACCCTCAGAGTGTAGGGGAGTGGCTAAAACATGTATCAAGGGTGAAACATGTTTTGAGGAGCATCAAGGAAGAGAAGCATAATGGAAGTATGTACAGCCTTGGGCTGTGTCAAAGAGGTGCATTTGGCATGAGTGGAAGTCGAAGGGTGAAATGAGTGACAATGGTGTAGAGATCAGAGGGCAAGGCTGTGGCCATTGATCCTGAAAATAAGATAAGAGGAAAAGAGAGTTCGTCTAAGTCCATTGTTCTCTTGGGATCATGGGCAGCAATCGTAACACTAGCAGTGTTCCATCTCAAGTGGAATGAATACTTTTTGTAAAGGGTCACATGAGACTCTAACTATAAAGGCAAGCAGTGGCTAGAAACTAGACAGAATTGCATAGAACTAGCTTAGGGCTATGATATATGGGCACCAGGTACTTATACATTCTGGATGGAGATGGAAACTACAAGGGCCAAAAAGAGAGATATCCTAGAGGAGAATGTGGATGTCCATAGAAAGAGGGAACAAGATATTGAGGATCAATCAAGAAGTGGAACTACAGAATGGAAGAGGAATGGTTACAGATTGCATGTGGAAATGAAAAGAAGGCAGAATGCAGTAGTAATATAATCAGGGTGAGTCAGAGGGAAAAACAAATGGGTGGCATATACTAGGTCTTCTAAAGGTCCCATATTTCCAGGAACCAAGTGAACTCTTGATGAAAGAATTCCTTTTCTTTGGATGTGATTGTAACATTACCCTCCTTGTAGATTTGAGTCACTGACTCAAAAACCTCATGCTGGGAAGTAGGTGGAGACAGGGGCATGAGGACAATTTTCAGGGGCATGTCTAGGAGTGTGAATGCTATAGTGGGGGCATTCATATTCCTCACAAGTGGTTGAAAGATGTCCAGGAGTGAATTGGTGACAGTAAACACAGCAGAAGTGGGAACAGTTGGGGCATACATGGTTGCATGAATGGCAGAGGGAACATCATCTATGGTGGATATCCAGGGGAGGGGACAATGAAGTTGACCTGGAACTGCTGTGGAGTGAATGGGTTGGAGTAGGAATAGATTCTCATCATGAGATAGGATGAGCTCAGAGCATGGGGTAGTTTGTGTGGAATCTTCCAAAGCTGTGCACATAAGATTGGGCCAGTGAGGCAAGGAGCCAAAAGAGAGTAGGAGAGTAGGATGAGGTAGTTCCAGAAGTGGGCTGCATCAAAGGTGTTGAGGAGGAACCCTTAGAGTTCCTGAAGGCAAAGGCAGAGGGTTGAGTAGGTATAAAAGACATGGTCGAGTATGGGAAGTACTGGGTGTCGGACAAAGGCAAGGAGTTGTTCAAGTGCAAAGAGGACGGGTGGAGAGTCAAGGACCATGGCATAGATTAATTGTATAGTTATAATTTGGATAGCAATGAGAAGGAGATGAGCTAGGTCTCTAGTGGGGGTTTGGACATTCTGTTTTATGGTTTTTGGCTTTGGAAAGGAGGGTTTTATAGGGGAATACTAATTTTCCCATCTGTCCTTCCCAGCTGGAGGAACTATAGGAGTCTGCATATCTCCACATGTGGTTCAATATCTCCATTGGGGAGGAAAACCTAACCTGAAATTGGATTCCATTTGCATGGAATACAAATAGATGGGGACAGTCCTCATAGCAGAGTTTCCAAGCGAAAAGAAGATTAAGGGCAAGAGTGATGATGAAAATTTCATAGAGAGAGAGGGAGATGGGTGCAGAGGCCATGTTAGCTACAGAATGCAGGAAAGTCATGTGAATGCCTCCTTTTGTAGTCCAGGAGTTCCACAGCTACATGCCATAAGTTTCCTTCAGGTTCCCAGGAGTTTTCTAAGGGGATATAGCCTTTCCAAGAGATAAGGTACTGTCTTTGGTGTCTTGGTCTGTGGTGGGCAAGTATTGCCTCAATTTCATATTCTTCTTCTTCAATAATAAGGTCAAGAGGTGGGTTGATGAAATTGGGGCTGTGTTCAGTGGTTTCTCAGAAAGGGAAGAGAAGGAAAGCATGGAAGATATCATGGATCCTCTATTCCTGTGAAAGCCTGAGGTGGAATGCCATGGGAGATAGTACCTGAGTAATTTCAAATGGATCTTTTCTTCAGGGGGCTAATTTCCATGAAGTGTAATTGATGTGAAGGTTTCTATTATCCAGCTATACCTTATCTCTGACTTTCCATTTTGAAAGTCTTGGGAAGATCCATTCCTTTATGATCTGTTGGGAATATTTATGGGCAGCCAGGGCTTCTGGTCAGGCTGAATCAAGTTCTGAGAGGTAGGTTTCTAGAGCTGGGATGAAAATTTTCCCAGGGGGGGTAGGCCCAAAGTTTGTATTCAAGGATCAGAGAGAATGGTGTTTTCATGGTAGAAGAGTGGATAGAAGAGTTGTGGTGGAATTCTGCCATCAGAAGAAGTGAAGCCCAGAAATCAAGGTGTCCTTCACAGAAAATATGGAAATAGATTTCAAGTTCCTGATTGGTCTGTTTGGTCTCTCCATTGGTTTGCAGGTGATAGGCAGAGGAAAGGGCAAATTGTAGTTGAGGAGTTAAGCAAGTTCTTGAGCAAAGGTGGAGGCAAATTGTGGGCCTTGATCAAAGATGAGGTAGTTGTGCAAACCAACACAAGGGAAGACTTGTTGGAAAAATAAGTTGGCAAGGCTGGCAGTGTCAAGAGTCTTGTGACAGGAAGTAAAGATTACCTCCTTTGTAAGCCCATGGTTGACCACAACCATGATAGAGTCAAAACCCTGAGAAAGGGGAAGACTGGTGATGAGATCAATAGAGATTTGTTGGAAGGGCTGAGTAGTGAAGGAATTGAGGGGGAAGAGGGGGGGAAACCATGGGGTGGGTGTTGACTTTGGCCACCTGACAGATGGCACAACCATTAACAAAGTGGCAAACAAAGGAGGACATGCCCAGCAACCAATAGTCCTTCTGAAGGAGGTGGAGGGTATGAAAAATGCTGCCATGACCTCTAGCAAGGGAGTCATGGATGAAGTGGATAAGATCCTGGTGGGGTTCAGGTGGGATATAGAGATGGCCTTTGAATTAGAAGTTAGTACTATTGAAGTACCAGTCACGAAGAGTGGAGTAGGAAAGGGGAAGGAAACTGGATTCCAGGATTTTAATGAGGCATTATGTAGTAGGATCAAGCACAGTATTCTCAGCAATGCAGGCCTGGATGCAGATATCAAGGGTGTGAACAAAGAGGCTGTTGGGGAGAAGGGTAACCTGGGCATTATCATCAGAGATATTGATGGCATTGCAGCAGGAAAGGGCATTGGCAAGTGCCATGTGGGAGCCAGGAAGATGGACAAAATGGAGATCAAAGTCCTCAAGGAACATCATCCACCATGCCTGTTGATGGTTCAGCTTGTGTGGTTGCTTGAAGTATGTGAGATTCTTGTGGTCAGTGAAGACAGTGGTGTGGTGGGGGGTGCCCTGGAGATAATGGCACCATTGTTCAAGAGCTTTGATTACAGCAAGAAGTTCCTGGTTATAGATATCATAATTTCATTCAGCAGAGGCAAAGGTTTCCAAAAAGTAAACACAGAGGTGGAGGTTTCCATTATCATCAGCTTGCATAAGAACTCCCCCAGTAGCAGTGAGGAAGGCATCAGTTATAATAGAGAAGGGTTTTGTGATATCAGGCATGACTAGAATGGATTGGGAGAGGAAACCCTGTTGGAAGGTGCAAAAGGCCATTTTGCAGTCCAGTGTCCAAGCCCAAATTTTTCCTTTTTGAGTCAATTCATGGAGGGGTTGGGCAATCTGAGAAAAGTCCAGAATGAAGTGATGATAGAAGTTGCAAAATCTCATAAAGGGGTGAATAGCTTTGATGGAGATAGAAAATTGCCAATCCTTAATGGCTTTGAGTTTGGTGGGGTCCATGGAGATGATATCAGCAGAGACAACCATGCTGAGAAACTCCACCTTTCATTGTTTGAATTGGCATTTTGGAAGTTTGAGGAAAAGATTGTATTTCTCTAATTGTTTAAGAATTTTTGGACCCATTCACTGTGGAGGAAGATGCCATTTGTGGAGTGGACCAGCAAGTCATTCATGTAGATAATAAGCCACCCTTCAGCAGTTTAATCTTGAAAAATATGGTTTATGAATGCTTGGAATGTTGAGGGGGAGTTACACATTTTGAAGAACATGACTGTTGGTTCATAAAGGCTGTCCAGGGTGATGAAGGCCACCTTTCACTGGTTAGTGGATTTGATCTGAATGTTATTGTAACCCCAGCATATATTGAACTTGGTGAACAGTGTGGATTCTTTTAGTTTGTTGACCAGATTGGAGATTAGGGAAAGGGGATAGGTGTTCTTGACTGTGTGGGAGTTAAGGTAGCAATAGTCTTGGCAAGGGTGAAGTCCTCCATCTTTCTTTGGGACAAAGAAGAAGGGGGAGGCTTGGGGATTTGGAAGAGATGATCTTCCCACTTTTAAAGTGCTCTTTGATGAAGTCTTGACAAGCATCCCATTCTTGTGGGTTCAGGGAGTATACCTTGGCAACTTTTGGGATAAAGTCTTTATCTAAATTGATGGTGTGATTGAACAGTCAATGAGGGGGTAATTCACCAGGTTTGGGCTTGCCAAAGACTCCAGTGAATTCTTTGTACTATTCTGGGAGGGGCATTTCTGCTCTCTTCACTGCCATGGCAAGTTTAGTAGAGATAGTGATTTTGTGAATGAGCAGGCAAGCTCATTCCAGGGGGGAAAGTTTCATCCAGTGAGTCCAACATCTTTCAATTGCAGTAGAAGGAGCAGTGTCAAGGAAACAAAGGAGATATTGTTGTTCAATGGCATCAGGGTGGTCATGGCATATTGTGGTGGGTTTGCCTAGGAGAGTCACTATCCAGGAAGTCTAATCAATGAGAGAGTTGCTCTGCTGGAGCTAGAAAAGTCCTAGGATCATGTTTTCCTTTCTGCAGTTTAACATCATAAACTCCTTTGATTCCTCAATGTTTCTGATCTAGAGGATGACTTTGATGTAGTGATGGATTATTTCTCCCTGGTTCTCAGTTCCATCCATGTTCTGGGCTTTGAGTGGTTTAGTAAGTCATTTTTTTTAAAAATAATGCTTCTCTACAAGGGCTCTGTCAATGAAATTCCAAGATGGCACATAGTCAATGAGGGCATTTGTGTCAATAATTTTTGCTCCAACAAAAGTAGGTCTTTCATTCATCACTGTCAGCAATGCAGACCAGGTGGTATGCATGCCAGAGGTCAATTTTTGTATAGATCTTTGTATGGCTTGAAGTGACTAAGAGGTCAGCAATGTAGGGAAGTGGATAGTAGTCTTTCTTTATGATCAAAGTCAATGCAAAGGTGGAGGGAGCTGTTCTTCTTGTGGACAAAGAGAACCAGAGTGGCATGAGTGGAGGAGGATGTGCAAATGAAACCATTGGTGAGGTGCTTATTGAGGAATATCTAGAGGGACCCAAGTTTGGATGTAGAGAGAGAGTAGGTGGTGCCTAGAGAAGGAGATGTTTCTTCCTCTAAGTCAATCTTGAGGCTATGTTTGCAATGTGGAACAAGCTGTAAAGCTTTGCTTTTGCTAAAAACATTGGCAAAATCATGATACTTTGGAGGAATCCCAGAGAGATCAACAATTTTGGAGGTGGTAGAAGCAGAGTGGAGTTCACTATCCTTAGGGTGGTGGAGTTGGAGACTAAATTGTTTAAAACCTTCCAGGCAACAAGCCAGGGCAAAAGCAGCAGTGCTGATAATTGCGATGGGTGGATCTGAGTATTCAAAAAAATATGATGATTTGGGTGGCAGAGGTGTAGCCAAAGGAGGTGACTCCAAAGGCAATGAAAGTGGAAGTGAACTTGAAGTTTTTGGAATGGAGTGTTCAAGAGAGCAGAACAAGATACTGTTTGAAAAATGGATTTTGTTGGGTGAGCCAGTTGTGTCCTAGGATAAGAGAACAAGAGCCATCCAGCAAAGTGATATAGAAAGTTGTTGGGGTGGTATCACCAGTCTAGAATCAGATGGAAAGGTCAAGGGCTTGGGTAATTGTGGAGTTTGAAGTTCCATTGAGGAGGTGGAGTTGCAACAGAGGGATGGAGTAGCAAGGAATGTCATGTTTATTAACACATTTTGGAGGTATGAGGATGTTGCTCCTGAGCAGGGATGCTTAGATAAGTGGTGTTTGAGGTAGCATCATCCTCAGAGTCTTCAAGGTGCTCAACAGTGTACATACCCAGAGTAGGGGATTGCAGAGGTGGGTGTGCTTGGAAGGCAAACATTGTATGACAAGCAAAGAAACTTTGGAATTGGTTGATGAGGACAGGGCCTTAGCAATCACTTCCCAAAGCACTAAAGGTGTTGAATCTGGGAAATGGGTTAATGAGGGCATGAGCTTTCAACCTAGTAGTATAGGTGTTGATATGCATGGTGTCAGAAAGACTTGACAAGATGGGAGTTCAAATATACTATCAGAGTCTGGATCAACTTGGGAATGAAACTCCTTGAGGGCAAAGTTTCAGCTTTGTCAGACAGGACTTGGCTTTAGTGACTTGAGTTGAAGTATTGTGTCCTTGTCTAAGTCTTGTCCCAGAATTTTGAAAAGGGCCAGTGTTTGACTTAATATCATCAACAATGAAGTCAAGTAGGTCAGAGGAGAGTCAAAGACTCAAGCAAAAGTCAGAGGGAGTTGAATCTATTCGGTATTTGAACTAAGGTCTACAGAATAATATACAAGACTTTATATACTCAGAGGATACATAGCTATGAGTTCAGAATGAGAACAGGGAATGGACATAAGTAAGATGGAAATTGGAATCAGCAGAATGCCAGAGTAGTGCAGCACTGGCATGGAACTTGCTAAGAAGCAGAACTAAAACTAAAAGGAATACAAGAGTGAACCTAGGAGAAGGTACCAATAGTGCAAAGTCCAGGAGTGCAGGATAGTCTCTAGTGCAAGAAAGCAGTGGAGTTTGTAAGTTCTTGCTGTGGAGTGAAGTTCACACAAGTGAAATTTGACTTAGCATTTGTATAAGATATAACAAATATCAAGCTTATTATAGAACAAGACCTTAATTGGGATCATTTTGATGCTGATATGATTGACTTGGATGAGGAAAGTAAGTCTGTCTCTAACTCCCTTGATGACTCTGACCTCTTGAAATCAGATGAGTCAAGCTCCAAGGAGTCAAGTGACAATGAAGATCACTAGATACCTAAGAAATCAACCTGTATACAGAAGTTTACTAAGGAAATTGTTACTTTCAAGAAGCATAGGAGGAACTAGAAGACATCTTCAAGCAGAAAACAAGATGATCCTAGTACTAAACCTTTAGCAATGCCTATCCTATTTTCAAAAAGATCAAATGTCAGGAACCCATCAATTGACAGCCTAATTGATCAAATGTCAAAGCTTAGCATCTCAAAAGCCAAGTATGCAAAATTATATTACCAGACTATCAAGCTTGATAAGAATATAGTCTATACCATACAGAAGCCAAGTCTAGGAATGACTCAAGCAGGAAACAATCAAGGCAGACCAGGAAGTCCTACTGGAATAGCCAGGGAAGGCCTTAGAAATAATAGGACCTCTAGAAATAATTCACCAACCTATTTATAGAGAATGGGAGCTTGTTATTGCTGTAATAGCCATGGACATAGCCTAGCAAAATGCCCCATATTGTTAGACTTATTTCATAAGGAAGAGCTAGCAAAAGATAAATCTGGACAATACATACTACTGCCTTAGTGGCAAATTTACAGGTAATTCAGAGAAAGCATCATCAAAGCTGTTTATAGGCTCAAGGATGCAGACAAGTAGTCTGCTACTTATTTTGTTGAAGTCCAAGGACTTAGGTTTAACAGGGGTTCTGCCTATTATGTAGTATCTAATATTGTGGACCTTATCCCTACTTATGAAAATACTAAAGGGAATATGTATTTGGAGCATGGTAGTGGTAACTACAACAAGGAGGATAAAAGATACTACATTAACAAGGAGCCTGACAAGTTGGACTATCTGGACCAGTCTCTCGATGAGTGCCCCTACCATGATGAGGAAGATAATGCTGAAATAGTGTTCCTGAATGCATGTTCCTATGCTGCCAAACAGCAGTGTGAAGTCTTGCCAGTATGTCAAGAAAGACAATGCCTTGAAGGTATATACATTCCATCTAGAAAAAGAGAAGTTATCAAGAAGGATCCAATATTGTTAGTTAATACAAAGAATCTGAAAGGACTGGGCAATATACCAGGACAGATGTCCTTTTGACCTGCTAACCTTCCAGCACAAGGACATGCTGCCAAGTTTGCCTATGCTTGACCAAATCTAGCTGATGCTGACAGGAACAATGATCTGAATACCATGTGGTTGACGTAAAGCTATTAGCATGATAGAATGAGCAAGAATACTCACCTATTGTGATGCCAGCAACTACTTGGCCATGTATAAAGCCAAAAGGAAAAGAATATGTATCCATTGTGAACCAACCTAAAACAGCCCCTTCATGGGACCAGAGGCAAGAGTCTTTACCTATATTGCACAATGTTGAAATATATGATGGGACATGCAACCTACATGAGAAGAAATTGAGAGAGAAAATGACATATCTTGCATAAGCCCCCTGATTTCAAACCCTGCTGAAATGTGCCTGGTAGTACTGATGTCAGGCTATTAGGTTATTGGATAAGTGAAATCACTGCAATTCAAATTCCACAATGTGCAGTCAAAATTGTTAGCAATCTAATCGTTATGTTGACTGGAGAACTGCTAGGCATGTCAAAAGAGTTGAGTTAGATGCTTTTGGAGCAAGTCAAGGTAAAACATGTACCATCTACCAGTAGCACTCCAAACATCACCACTGTCCATCAGCTTGTTGAAGCCCTGATTGCATAAAAGCTGAGCTGATAGAGATTCTAGACAGCAGAAGTGAAATAAACATTATGCAATGACAAGTGTAGGAACAACTTACCATTCCTATGGACCAGATTGCCACAATCCAATTAAGCAATGCCAATGGAGGCATACATACCATAAACAGACTTATGCTGAGTATGGAGGTATCTGTTATGGAGTATGCAAACTATGGCCAGATTCTGGCTGTCAGAGATATGTATGTCCTATGGAATTGATACTTGGATGACCCTGGCAAGTAAATAATTGAGTCATATACAATGACAGGTTTGATGGACTGCACATCATCTTCAAGAACAAGTGTGATGTCAAGGTATTCAACACAATAGTGTAACACTGTATTTTTCACACCAGCATGCTGCTGGTCCAATTAGTAGGCATGATAGCCAATGACAGCTATCAAGCACAATTACCATGAGGCTATTGACTGCCAGTGAATGAAACACTTGCTATAAAACACAAGTCCTAGGTATAGGAATATCCAGGAGTTATAGGTAAGGATCTTTGGCATGATAGGCTTGACTCAAAAGGGAGCCTGAGATGTTTGCTGAAGTCCTGGAAGCTTGGGAATGGACCAATGCTTGGTCCAAGAGCATGGGAAACCTGAGTGTAAAAAGATTGTTGGTCAGTCGAGTGAGAAGTGGTTGGCAAGGTGTTAGTAAGGTAGATGAGGGCTCTTAGATGATAGAGAAGAGCTAGCTGGGTGATTGGCAAGTGAAGGGAAGGTAGATAGAAGCTAGATATGTACATGTGTAAATACTTGAAACTGGCTTAAAAAAAGGTCAGGATATGCTGGACTTTGTAAGAAGGTACAGAAAGGCTAAATAAACCAGTGTAAAACAGTGGTCCTCACTAGAAGGACAGCAAGTGTGGGTATGTGGGCATAATATGCTCAAACCAAAGGGGGTCCAAGATTGTTTACTGATGTCCTAAAGGCTCTGGGATAGATTGATGCTTGGTTCAAAGGTGTGGAAAAGTGGTGTCCAAAAGTCTGAAGGCATGGACTCAGTGGAGAAGGTCTGGAAAGCATTGAGGATGAAGGGAGGATGGTCTATAGGTGATCTGGAGGGTTTTCAGGCAGTCTGATAGGTGGTAAAAGCACAGCAAAGATGTTAATAACATATGTAAATACACAGAATGTTCTTAAAAAGGCCCAAGATCATTGGGCTTTGTAACTAAGGTATGGAATAGTGTAAAGCATCACATTAGAGTGTTTTGAAGGTAGTCCAAAGACTGTAAGTAAGACTGATGTTGATCCGGACCATAGAAAAATAGCATTGGTCCATTAGACTGTTGGCCCAAAGTGTTGATCCTTCAATTCCTATATACCGGAAGGCTCAGTAGTGGTCTGGTGGTTGTCAGGCAAGGCCTAGAAGGTGGTGGAATGCATGAATATCACCACAGAGCACTCTAGAGTTCTATACCAGTCTGGGTGAGATGTAAATAGATCAAGATTGTCTATATAAGATTAATGTATGGTCTGGACCATGGGAAAAAGTGTCAGTCGACTGATCTTGTAGTTTACTGACCCCAGGCATTGTAGAAATGAACTGGTGACATGTCCAAGGTATCAGCATTAGACTAATGTGTAGTCCAGACTATGGGAAATCAATCTAGACTATCAGACTATTGGTGTGTGATGCATCTTTGACTTGGGAGTGGAATGGAAGTCATTAGATGAAGTCCAGAAGATGGGTAGATGGTAGGTCCAGAAGGTGGATTGAGGATGGTTGGATGTAGTGTGACATGAAACAGGTGGAGTGACAATAATGAGAGCAGCAGCAGGATGGATGGTGCATGCTTAAGTGGATAGGATGAGTTTGAGATACAATGTGGTCTGAAAATAGGAGGTCCAGTGGCTATGCTAGTCTAGAATTTGGTGGTCTGATCAGTCATACAGTCTATAGCAGTGGAGTGAAGGGGTGGCATCATAAGTAAAGGAAAAGAGAAAAGGAATGAATGGGGATGAGGGGGTGAGAGTTTGACTTGACTTGACTTGTCTTCCTTGGGCCTCTTTTATTGTCTATTCTGGTTGTCAAACCCTATGATGTGAGAGTCTGGACTTAGCTTGGCTTCATTGTTTTTTTTAATGTCTATGCTTACATGAGTCCCTTGAATAGGTATGTATGGTTTTATTGAAATAAAGGGAAAAAGAAAAGGTGCTTGTGTCAAAGCAATGCAAAGTCTGAAGTCTAGGCAGAATGAATGGTGATACAGTAGTCCAAGGCATGGGACAAAGTGGTCTAGGAGCAGTTGGGAGTAGTTGGTATAGCAATCTATTGTATGGGGTGAATAGCATTTGTTTAGCTTTTATTTCGGTCTTTTTCTTTGTTCTCAGTTGCTGAACAAATATCAGGGTAGAAACAAAAGTTGCCAGTAGTAATCCTGGGGTAAAAACACTATATATCAGTCTAATTCCAGGCCAATTTCTGGCCTGGAAATTGAAACAGCAATTGCTTCTGGAGGTGTTTTGAGCCTGGAAACACAGAAATGCAGTCTAAAAAAAAGCAAAAATAAACTGAGGTGAGAGTAGTAAGACTCCCCCCTATGGTTGGTTAGCTGATGGCTTCCCAGCTATTCAAATATGTAGAAAAATGGGATAGTCTGATGGCAGGACTCAAGTGCAAAATAGGCTGATATAAGGGCCTGATAGACAGATCCAAGTGATAGCCTGCCCATGGTCATCAGTGTGTATTGTGACAAAAAAGAACATAAATGGACTGTGGGACATGTCCATAATGGACAGTCAATGGGCCTATGATTGGTAGAAATGACTGGTAACAAAGGTGCCACCAATGATATGGGTGGTTTGGTTATTGGTGATGTGCATGATGGGCCTGGCATAACTATATAGAGGGTTGTGATGGGGTGTAAAAAGATGGGGGCCTGATTCTGTGGGACTGAGCTATGCATGGTAACAGTTATGGCACACAAAGTGCTTGGCAAATGTGTTGATAGGACATTGAATAATGACAAACATGCCTGGGCCAGGTGTGCAGCCATGAAGGCATGCATTGGCAATCTATGTTAGTGCTGGTGCATATGATGACAGCAGTGCCAGTGTTGGTAGCAGGGCTTGTGGCAGCATTGAGGGCAAAGGTGGAGGTGATGCAGTGGCACATAGCAGTGGTGAAGGTGACAATGATGACACATGGATTGTGTCATCATCAAATAGCAATGCTATGGAGGTGTTAGCATGTGAGATGGAGTGTGAAATGGCAAGCAAGTGTACTTAGTCACACAGGACTGAGCCAGTCATGAACTGGTCACAGCTTGGGGCCACAACAGCACATAAGGGTGATGTTGTGGTCAGCATGCATGGCATGGTATGGTATTGGTGATGGCAAGAATAAGAGCAAGGGCAAGGATGAGGACAGGGTGAGTGATGAGGACAATAAGAACAATGCTGCAATCTAATGAGGGGACCACATGGAATCATATGTTATTGGTAGTGCTATGAGTGTTACAATCTCCCTGAAGGAGTGGGAGTTTCATCAAGAGTTCACTCAGTTCCTGGAAACATGGGACCTTTAGAAGACTTGGAGTATGCCACCCATTTATTTTCTCTTCATGACTCACTTTGCTGTATTTCTACCATGTTCTGTTTCATTATCTTTTCACAGAACCCATTGATCTCTCTCCCTTCCCATTCTGCTTGTTTCCACTCCCTGTTGATCATTGCTGTTTCTTCTCCTTCTTCTATGAACACCCACATCCTCCTTTAGGGTATCTCTCCTTTTGACCTTTGTAGTTTCCATCTCTACCCAGAATGTATAAGTCCCTGGTGCCCATGTAATGTGGCTCCAAGCTAGTTCTATGCAATCCAAACATAGTTTCTAGCAACTGCTTGCCTCTATGATTAGAGACTAGTGAGGCCCTCTATAAATCTTCATTCTACTTTGAGAGAATGCTGCTAGAAGCTACACAACTAGCATAACAAAAGAACTAGCTTTTTCACTCCTCTCCTTGTCAAGAGGAGGGAGAAGCTCATATAGCCAACATTCCCTTGTGGTTCAAGGCCAACTCCTTTAACAATGAACCCAAACCCTCCAGACTCTTTTCCCTCCCAGGAGAACTACCAGCTGATGTACCAACTGGACAAATGGCTAGAACATCACGAACCCAAGCCTCTCTATTTCCCCTTCCCTGATGAACCATTAAAACCACCCACCTTATAAATACTTCAGAACCTTGCTGGGATCCATTGCCACCTAGAGAGAAGGGACTGCTTAAAGAAGAACCAGTCCCTTCACCACCTCTCACCATTGAAGGCTTAGAAGAAGCCCTAGGACCAGTCACCTCATGGGAAGAAATCAGCCATTGATCACCATTTAGATTCCAGAAATCTCCTATGGATACCAAAACTTCTCATACCCAAGAAATTAGAGCAGGACTCCAAGAAGGGTATTCTAGAGATTCTCAGGATATCTGCTGGTGAAGCAATGCCACAATGGTCTACTTTGCCATCAATGACCAGGTATACTCCCCTGAGCAAAGATAACTCATCTTCCTAAACAAGTTGGACAAAGAAAGAATGGTTCTTGTAGAGCCCTATTTGGAAAGACTCTTGGATTCCATTGTCACCAAGAAAGACAAACCCTTCCTCACCAACATCATCAAAGGCTTCCTCATTATATTTACTCCCCATAATGAACTACTTGAAGCAAACTTGCTTGCCTCTCCCAAAACTTATGAGACAAAGAGAATAAATTCTGAGATTATGTAACCAAATTCCAACTCTATGCAGCAAAGTCCAAGATCACCAACCACATCACCCTCATCAATCAGTTCAATGAAGAACTAGACCCAGAGATCACCAGCATAATCATTTCCATGGAGAAACCTCTCATGACCCTTAATAATTGGATCGAGAAGATCAGCCAATTCCATGCCCAGAAAACCTACCTGGAGTGGTACCAACAAGGGAGAATGCTTGAACACCTTCTCCCCAGAGATTCTAGCTCCTGAGGATGAGATTTTAATGCTATGAATGTCAATGCAGTTCGCCTCTCCCCTTTAGAATGAGCTAAATATATTCAAAACAATAAGTGTTTCATCTGCCATAAGAAAGGGTGCTCCACCAGAAATCACTCAAATAACCCAAAGAAAAAAAGGAACTTCAGATAAAAAGATCCACTCCACTGAGATAAAGCAAATGGAGGTTGACAAATATGTCTTTTCCATCAGGAAGAAGAAAGGAATCTCTTCTCAAGATGTCCTCAAAGTTCTCAAAGCATGCTATAAAGATGGTGAAAGGAACTTCATGGGGGAAGAAGAAATCAAGAAGGAAGAAATATGCAAAGAAAGGATTGTCCAAGTCTCTATTGAAGAGAGTTTTTCGAAGGGAGACATAAATTAACATTATATCTCCCTAAAACTACAATTGCTTCTATACTAGTATCTAATGCTAAGGCTCACTCCATGAGAATCCCCATCTCATTTTACACCTTTAAAGGAGCAAAAATTGTTGACACCAATGCCTTTATTAACTGCAGAGCTTTTGGAAATTTTATTAACCATGCCATCATGAAGAAACACCATCTCAAAAAAGAACTCTAGAAACATCTCTGAAAGCCCAAAACATGGACAGTATGGAAAACCAAGGAGATATCATCCATCATAAGGTGAAACTCACCCTCTGAGTAGGAAATGTTGAGGAATCAAAGGAGTTCATGGTCCTTAATTGTAGAAAAGAGAATCTGATCTTGAGGCTCCCTTGGCTATGGAAAAGTAACCTCTTGATCAACTGGTCCACTGGAACCATAACCCTTCCAGATAAACTCACATCCGCTTGTCATGATCACCCAAATGTAGTAGAATAATACTACCTCCTACAATTCCTAGACATGGCCTCCTCTTTTGAAATTGAGGTCTGCTGAGCCCAAAGGTTAAAACACTCTCCTATCCAATACACCTGGCTCCTTGTTTGAAAAACCACCATCTCCACCAAGATAGCCATGAAGATGAAGAAGGATGACCAAACCCTTTCCAAATCATATAAGGCATTTGCAGGATTATTTGGAGAACTGAAGCCTGGGAAGTTACCCCCCATCATTTCTTTGATCATGCTATTGAACTTGAAAAAGACTGCAAACTTCTTGCCATCATCAAGCACTGGAGTAGTGACATTACTACCTCTAGGGCACTCCTCGTTGTATCATGGTCTTTACTGACTATAAAAACCTCACATATATCAAATAACTCCATAAGCTTAATGCCAGCAAGCCTGTTGGATGATGTTCCTTGAGGACTTCAATCTTCTCTTTGTTCATGTCCTGGAAACACAAATGGCCCCTGCAGACATGCTCTCTTGCTAGGACTCCATTAACATCTCCAACAATAACATGGAAGTTATCCCCCTCCCTTGTGACCTTTTTGTCCAGGCCCTCAACACCTGTATCACAACTCACATTGTAGAAAATACCACACTTGATCCCATTGTGCAATGCCTTGTCAAAACTCTTGAATCTGGCTTTCTTCCCCTTCCCTGCTCCACCCTGTATAATTGGTACTTTGATGACACCAACCTTTACTTCAAGGACTACCTCTACATCCCTTCTAACCCCCCTTGACTCCACCACTACCTACCCCTTTCAGCAAATCTTTGTCAACCTTATTACTGGTCTCCCCTTTCTGACTCTATCATGGTCATGGTCAACCATGGGCTTACAAATGGGGGTAATCTTTACTTCTTGTCACAAGAACTTGGACACTGCTGGACTTGCTGATTTATTTTTCCAATGCATCTTCTCTTGTGTTGGCCTACATAACTGACTGATCTTGGACTGAGGACTGCAATTTGCATCTATCTTTGCCCACAAGTTAGCTTACCTCCTCAATTACAACATGGCTCTCTCCTTCACCTACCATCCTCAAACTAATGGAGAAACTGAATATGCCAACCAGGAACTTGAAATTTACCTCCAAATCTTCTGTGAAGGACACCTCAAATGATGGGCTTCCTTTCTCCTGATGGCAGAATTCCATCATAACTCTTCCATCCACTCTTCCACCATGAAAATGCCACTCTTCCTGATCCTTGGATATGAACCTTGAGTCTACCACCACCCCTCAGAAAAACATTTCTTCCTGCCCTGGAACTCCATCTCTCAGAACTTGACTCTATCCAATCAGAAGCTTTGGCCAGCCATAAATGCTCTCAACAAATCATGAAAGAACATATCTTCCAAAGACTTCTGAAATGGAAGGTTGGAGATAAGGTGTAGCTGGACAACAAAAACCTTCACATCAACTACACCTCTTGAAAACTAGCCCCCTGAAGAAACGGCCCCTTTGAAATAGCACAGGTACTTTCTCTAGTAGCATTCCACCTAAAACTCCTAGCCAGATAGGAGATCCACAATATCTTCCATGCTTCTCTTCTTTTCCCTGTCTGAGAAATATGGAAACATGGCCCAAATTTTATTAATTCCCTACCTAATCTTATCACCAGTGAGGAAGAATACAAGATTAATGCAATACTCACTCACCACAGACCTAGGAACTGGAGGCAATATCTTATCTCTTGAAAGGGCTATGTATTACAATCTCCCTCGAAGAGCAAGAGTTTTTTCATCAAGAGTTTGCCTGGTTTCTAGAAACATGGGACCAATAGAGGTGTCAGGAATATGTCACTATTTGTTTTCCTTCTTCTGTCTTCCTTCGCAACCATAACTCACCTTGTTGTACTTCTACCAATCTTTATTTCCATCATTTCCACACAGAGTCCCAGACACGCCATTCCATTCTCCCATGTTCCACTTCCTTTGATCCTTGTTTCCATCACAACACAGATGTCTATTTCTCCTCTAGGATATCTCTCCTTTTGGCCCTTGTAGTTCCCATCTCCACCCAAAACATATAAATATCCAATGCCCATGTACCTTAACCCTAAGCTAGTTCTATGCAATCCAATGTAGTTTCTAGTGACTGCCTACCTCAATGGTTCAAGTCTAGTGAGATCCTTCGATAAGTCTTTGTTCCACTTAGATGGAATGCTGCTAGGAGCTATGCAACCAGTGTAACCAAAGAACTAGCTTTTTCACTCCTCCCCTCCTCATTGGAGAAGGAAGAAGCTTGCCAGCAAGATTTCATCACAGTTCAAGGCCGACTCATCCGACAGTGATGAATCCTAACCTTCTAGCCTTTTCTTCCTCCCAGGTGAACTCCTCAGCCAAGCCTTCTTGGGACACATCACCAGAACCTCTTGCTCATCTGCCTCCCCATTTCCCCCCCCCCCCCCCTTGTCACACAATCTGCACCACTTGGCTTACACCTAAGCCAGAACTGGTTAAGGAATTCTCACCACCTCAAGAAAGGAGATTGCTCATTGAAGGACCAGTCCCTCCATCACCTCTTGTGATAGAAGGCCCCCAGGAAGCCTTAGATATTGCTGCTGCAAAACAACCAACCTCACCTGTCTTCTCTGTTGCCATGGACCCTATAGAACTGAGACTCACCACCAAGAAATTAAAGCCAGACTTCCCAAAGGATTTTCTGGGAATCCCAAGGACACCCACTGGTGGTGCAATGCCATGAGAGCCTATTTCACCATCAACAACCAGGTACACTCTGCTGACCAGCAGCAACTTATCTTCCTTAACACGATGAACCAAGGAAGAGGATGATTCTTCACTGAACCCTATATAGAAAAGATTCTCAGCCCACTTATCAAAGAAGAAAAGAATCCTGCCCTTAGAGAGATCATGCAGGACTTTCTCACCACATTCACCCCTCATGATGAGAATGCTGCCACCTGCAGCAAACTTGCCCACCTCTCCCAAAACCTTCAAGATAAGGAGAATAGATTCTTGGACTATGTCACCAAATTTCAGCTCTACACTGCAAAGTCCAAAATCACCAACTCAATTACCCTTATCAACTGGTTTAATGAGGAACTTGACTCTAAAATCACCAGCATGATCATCTCCATGAAAACACCTCCCATGACCCTTGCAGAATGAATCAAAAAGGCAAGCAAGTTCCATGCTCAGAAGACCTGGCTGGAATGGTACCAGGAGGGAAGGACAGTTGGTCACCTTCTCCACAGAGACTCCCCTCCTCAACAATGTAAAACACAAAGCCTGGGTGAGGGGATACCTAGGAGTCATAGTAGATGGTCTTGGGTGTGATAGGCTCAACCCAAAAGGGGGCCCAAGATATTTGCTGAAGTCCTGGAAGCTTGGGAATGGACTGATACCTGGTCCAAGGGCATGGGAAACTGGAGTTTCAAAAGACTGGTCAGTTGGTTGAGTGAGGAGAGGTTGGTGAGGTGTCAGTGAGAAAAGAGAGGACTCTCAGACAATGGAGAGGAACTAGCTGGGTGGATAGCAAGGTGGTAGGAAGGTAGGTAAAGGCTAGATACATGTGTAAATACTTGAAACTGGCTTAAAAGGGGATCAGGATGCACCAGGCTTTGTAAATAAGATATGAAAAAAAACCCTAAATAGACTGGTCCAAGTGTAAGGTAAGTAGACCAAGATTGTCTGTGCAAGACCAACATATGGTCCGGACTGCAGGAAAAAGTGTTGGTTGACTGGTCTTGCAGTCCACTGGCCTTAGCTATCATAGGGATGGACTGGTGGCATGTCCAGGGTGTTTGCGTTAGACTGACATGTAGTCCGGACCATGAGAAAATCGGTCCAGACTATCAGACTATCAGTGCATGCTGGTTTTCAGGCTCGAGAGTGGGATGGTGGTTGTCGGGCGAGGTCCAGAAGGTGTGCTGATAGTGGGATATATGCATAGAGCAAGTACAAGCTCAACAACGATGCAACCCAAACACCATGGACATCGATGCTGTACATCTCTCCCCTATTGAATGAGCTTGACATATTCATGACAACCTTTGCCATAAAAGAGGTTGCTCAACCTGGAACCACCTCAGGAACTGAGAAAAGAAGAATGACTCACAAATGAAGGCCATAGAGGTAGACAAGTGTGTCTCCTCCATCAGAAAAAAGAAAGGAATCTCTTCCCAAGATGTACTCAAGGTACTCAAGGCCTGCTATGAAGTTGATGAAAGGAACTCTAGAGATGAAGAAGTCCCAGAAGAGGAAGAACCCATAGAGGTACAGGCCACTAAACTCTCAGATAAAGAAGGTTTTTGAAAGGGAGAAGTGTGTTGACATCACAACTCCCTACCACTATGATTGCTCCTGTACTTGTATCTGATGCAAAGGCCCACTCAATGAGAATCTCAATTCATTTTATATCTTCATTGGAGCAAAAATCATTGACACAAATGCCCTCATTGACTGTAGGACCTAAGGAAACTTCATTGACCAAGCCTTAGTTGAGAAGTACCACCTGAAGAAAGAAAGGATTATGAAACACTTGAAAGCTCAGAATGTGGATGGAACTGAAAACCAAGGAGGAATAGTCCACCACAAGGTCAAAATCTTTCTCTGCCTAGGAAACATCAAGGAAGAAAAGGAGTTCTTAGTCCTTAACTGTGGGAAAGAAAACATGATCTTAGGACTCCCCTGGCTTTGCACAAGCAACCCTGCCATCAACTGGATAGCTGGAATAGTAACTCTTTCCAATAAACCTACCTTCCAATGACACAACCACCCTGATGCTGTAGAACAGCAGTATCTGCTCCACTTCCTCAATGCAGCCCCATCTTCCAACATCGAACAGTGCTGGCTACGACAACTCCACCTCTCCACACTAGAACGAGCCAGACTGTTAATCCAAAAGACCACTATCTCCACTGAACTTGCCATGAAGGCAAAGAAAGACAAACAACAACTCTCTAAACAATACAAACAATTCACCAGAGTCTTTGGAGAACCTTTCCCCCCCATCATCCCTTTGACCACACCATTGACCCAGGAAAGGACTTTGTCCTGAAGGTAGCAAAGGTATACCCCCTCAATTCTTGGAAATAAGATGCATGCAAAGAATTTATTGCCAAATATCTAAAGAGTGGAAAAATTGTTTCTTTGAAATCCCCCCAGGCCTCTCCATTCTTCTTTGTTCCTAAGAAAGATGGAGGACTTCACCCATGCCAGGATTACTGCTCTCAACACCCACATGGTAAAGAACACCTACCTCCTTCCCCTCATCTCTGACTTTGTCAATAAACTCAAAGGGATCCAAACTCTTCACTAAGTGCAATGTATGATAGGGATACAACAACATCCAAATCAAATCCACTGATCAGTGGAAGGCAGCTTCAGTTATGTTTTTTGGAATGTGTAACTTCCCCTCCACCTTTCACGTATTTATGAACCATATCTTCAAGGACTATATCACCAAAGGGTGGTTAATCATTTACATGGACAACCTCCTTGTTCACTCTGCCAATGACATATCCCTCCATCAAGAACACATTTGAAAGGTTCTACAATGACTGGAAGAGAATGGTCTCTTCCTTAAACTCTCGAAATGCTAGTTTGAGCAATGGAAAGTCAAATTCCTTGGGATGGTAGTCTTTGCCAACACCATCTCTATGGACTTAAGGCTATTGAGGACTGGACACCTTCTATCTCCACAACAGCTGTTCACTCCTTCATCAGTTTCTGCAACTTCTACCAATGGTTCATCTCTGATTTCTCTCATATCACCTGCCCCTTTCATGAACTCACTCACAAAGGGGAGCCCTGCTTGTGAGGAAGCCTTTCATCATCTTCAACAGGCATTTCTCTCCCAACTGGTACTTGCAATGCCAGATATCTTGAAACCATTCTCCATCATAATGGATGCCTCTCTCACTGCCACAGGAGGAATTTTGATGGAAGACACTAATGGCAACCTCCACCCCTGTGCCTACTTTTTCAAGACCTTTGCTCCTGCCAAGCAAAACTACGACATCTATGATTGAGAACTCCTCACCGTAATAAAAGCTTTGGAGCAATGGTGACATTATTTTCAAGGAACCCCCCCCACTATGTAATGGTTTTCATTGACCATAAAAACCTCATGCACTTTAAACAACCACATAAACTCAATCATCAACAAGCTTACTGGATAATGTTCCTCAAAGATTTCAATCTCCTTTTTATTCATATCCCTGGTTCTCATATGGCACCAGCAAATGCCCTCTCTCAGCAGGACATGATAGATATATTGGATGACAACATAGAAGTCACCCTCCTCCTGGAGGACCTTTTTGTTTGTGCCCTTGATGCCTGTATCGTTACATGCATCACTGAAAATACTGTCCTGGACCCAACTGCACAATGTGTTGTGAAAATCCTTGAATTGGGCTTCCTTCCACTTCCCTGCTCCACTTTACACAACTGGCATTTTGATGATACCAACCCCTACTTTAAAGGCTGCCTTTATATTCCTCCAGAACCTCGCCAAGATCTCATTTGCTCGATCCATGACTCCCCCACTGGGGGGCATGGCAGAATTTTCTGCACCCTTCATCTGCTCTAGAAGGACTATTGGTAGCCTGGTATGTCCTCATTTGTCTGCCACTTTGTCAATGGCTGTGCAACCTGCCAAAGCACCAAAGTAAATACCCATCCTACTATGCCACCACTTTCCCCCCTTGATTCCACTGCCACATGCCCTTTTCAGCAAATCTCCATGGACCTCATCACTGGCCTTCCCTCCTTTGATGGCTTTAACTCCATCATGGCCATGGTTAACCATGGCCTTACAAAGGGGGTAATCTTTTCACCTTGTCACAAGAATCTTGATACAGCCAAAGTGGCCAATCTTTTCTTCAAAAATGTCTTCCCATGCACAGGTTTACATAATTGAGTCGTCTCAGACTGCAGCCCACAATTCACTTCTGCCTTCACACAAGAACTCACCCATCTTCTTGGCTATTATATCACCCTCTTCTCTGCTTATCACCTACAGACTGATGGAGAAACTGAATAGGCCAATCAGGAACTCAAAATCTATTTTCAAATCTTCTGTGAAGGACATCCAGAATAATGGTTCTCCTTACTCCTGATGGGAGAGTTCCATCACAATTCCTCCATTCATTTTTCCATCATGAAAATGCCATTCTCCTTGATCCTTGGATATGAACCCAGAGCTTATCCTCCAATTGGAAAAACCTTCCTCCCTGCCCTAGAAACCTGCCTCACAAAACTAGACGCCACCTGATCAGAAGCCCTTGCTGCCCATAAAAGATCTCAACAAATCATGAAAGAATGGATCTTCCCAAAGCTTCCAAAATGGAAGGTCAGAGATAAGATATGGCTGGACAATCAAAATCTCCACATTAACTATGCCTCACAGAAATTAGCCCCTAGATGAGAAGGACCATTTGAAAGTACTTAGGTACTATCTCCAGTGGCCATCTGCCTTAGACTTCCTGCTGGAAGGAGAATCCACAATGTCTTCCATGCTTCCCTTCTCTTTCCTTTCCATGAAACACAGGAACACAGCATCAATTTCCTCAACCCACCCATTGACTTTATTACTGGTGAAGAAGAATACAAAAGTGAGGTGATACTCACCCACCACAGCCCTCAAAATTGGAGGCAATACCTTATCTCTTGGAAAGGCTATGCTTTCTCAGAAAACACTTGGAAACTGGAAGGAAACCTATGGCACACCACTATGGAGCTCCAGGAGTACAAAAGAAGACATCCTCACAACTTCCCCTCTTTCCACAGCTAGCCATGGCCTCCATCTCCATTGAGCTTTCCTTTCATGAACTTGCCCTTACTGCCCTTGCCCCCATTTTTTTCTTTTTGTGGAAGCTTTGCATGGCAGAATGGCCCCATCTGTTCCTGATCCACTACTGTGGACTTTGGTTCCAATTCAGACTCATAGCTCCGACAGAGATGTCCAATCAGAAGTTCCAATATACTGACCCTTACCATAGCAACAGCTGGGATAGTAATACTAATGGTTGGGGAGGAAACTAAGATAAATGGGGGGAACCCCTATAAAAACCCTCCTCCCCCCACCAAACCAAAATATACTCAAAATGTCCATCCCCCTCAATCCTCAAGTAAACAACTGGCTCCCTCTCATTGCCCTCCCTATCGTCACTATTCATCTAATTTATGCCACAGTCCTTGACTCCCCACCCATTCTCTTCACCCTTGAACAACTCCACCTCTTCATCCACCACCCAATACTCCCCATACTTGTTTATGCATACCACACCTACTTGATCCTCTGCCTCCACCTTTGCAAAGAAGCTGCAGAATGACCTGAAGTGGGCAATGCCCTTCAAGAACTCCAAAGCTTCATCCTCAATGCCTTTGATGCCGCCAAATTCCATGACTACATCACTATGCTTCCCTACCCCCTCCTGGCCCCAATACTCACATCCCTTGTGGAAGATGTCCCCATTGGTATCCACTCTGCCTATCTTTCCACCCTCTCCCACATCTACTGGATAACCATTTTCTGAACAAGAACTAGATGTGGACATGGCTCTGCTGCCTTATCAAAATCCTCATGCCAGAAATCATACACTACCCTGGAAGAAGTCCTCTTCACCACTCAAACCCATACTTGTCCCTCCCAGAAGGAACCATCAGACATTTCCTTTGAACACTTGCCTCGTTGGCCCAAGTGCATGTAGATAGCCTCAGGAGACCTGGCTCAAATCACTCCTTGGTCCACTCTAGTTCTAACTCAAGATACAACACTGCCCCCACTTCAACTGATTCAGTCAGCAGCAGTACCAGGCCAACTTCATCAACCTCTTTTGTGGGTGCCCAATGCCAATGATGCTTCATCTGTCATTCACATGACCATGTATGCCCCAACTGTCCCCATTTCCACTGCATCCACTGCAGGACTATGGCCCCCAGTCACCTGGCATTCTCTTGCCCCAAGTGGAGTTGCCCCCACTGTGATGTTTGTGCTCCTGGACATGCCCCCCTCTGTTGTCCTTACCACCCCATCCCCACTACCAACAAGCTCTGACAAGGTTATTGAGTCAATGACTCAAAGCTATAAAGAGGATAATGTTACAATCTCCCTCAAAGAGTGAGAGTTTTTCCATCAAGAGTTTGCCCAGTTCCTAGAAATGCAGGACCAATAGAGGGGTCAGGAATATGTTGCTGTTTGTTTTCCCTCTTCTATCTCCCTTCGCAACCATGACTCACCTTGTTGTACTTCTACTGATCTCCATTTCCATCATTTCCACATGGAGTCCTGGACACACCATTCCATCCTCCCACATTCCACTTCCTTTGATCCTTGTTTCCCTCACAACACAGATGTCTGTTTCTCCTCTAGGATATCTCTCCTTTTGGCCCTTGTAGTTCCCATCTCCACCCAAAACATAATGCTCATATACCTTAACCCTAAGCTAGTTCTATGCAATCCAATGTAGTTTCTAGTGATCACCTGCCTCAATGGTTCAAGTCTAGCAAGATCCTTCAATAAGTTTTCATTTCACTTAGATGGAACACTGCTAGGAGCTACACAACTAGTGTAACACTATGCTTCATTAGAAAACATCTGGAAATCCAAAGGAAACCTACAATATGCCACTGCAGAACTTCTGGACTACAAAAGGAGGCATTCATATAACTTCCCCTCTTTCCACAGCTAACATGGCCTCTGTGTCCATTTCCCTCTCCTCCTATGAACTCACAACCATTGCCACCCTCCTCATCTTTTTCTTTTTGTGGGAACTCTATTGCAAGGATTGCCCCTGTCTATTTCTATTCCATGCAAACAGAATCCAGTTCCAGATCAGTTTTGCATCACTGACAGAAATGTCCAATCACATGTGGAGATATTCCAACACCTATAATACCTCTGGCTAGGGGGAAACCAAGATGGATGGGGTGAGTAATTCTTTCCTATATAAATCCTTCTCCTCAGCCATTACTCCTGTAAATTAGAATGTCCATTCTCCAAAACCCCATCCATCCTCTTCACCCTCAAATACCTTCTAGAGTTCTATTGCCATCCAGTACTCCCCTTACTCATCCATGTCTTTCATGCCTACTTGACCCTGATCTCCATGATTGATTCTGTTACAGTCATATGGAAGGACAGCCCCATTCTGTCTTTTCCTCCCATTCCTGACTCTCCCCTTCACATCCCCCATGACTCCATGGAGACCAAGTCCAGTTCCACCACCCTAGTCCCACCATCCCCGCTACACAGGATGACCAAGAAGCCCCAAGGCAGTGCCTAGGCAACCAACATCTTTTTCTGTGTGAAACCAACACTCCATTCTTCTTCACTTCCATTCTTCTCTGTACTTCTACTGATCTCCATTTCCATCACTTCCACACAGAGTTCTGGATATGCCATTCCATTTCCCATGCTCCACTTCTTTTGATCCTTCAGTCTTCTTTTGGCCATGGATACCTACACCCCACTTAGTAGAACCCTCAACCCTGAGAATTCCCACACCACTCACCTTACCTTATATAAGTTGGGTACTTTCTTCCATGTTCCCTAGCTAGTTCTATGCCTACCAAGCCTAGTAATCTAGTTCACTCTTCCATGCATCCCCTACATGTGAGACCTTCAATCCAGCCATCACTGTTGACCCCTTGACCCTAGCCTCAGCTGTCGCTACTAGGGAATTTACTTTGCTGTCCAGCCATTCGCTACCGTACTCTCAGCTTCATCTATAAGACTTCGCTCTACTTTGAGTGAGCACTGCTAGGTTACTATGCAATCAGCATAACAGATTGCATTGTTGTCAACATTGCCCTTGACTACACCACTGCATCTGCTTTCACCACTGTCATCAATACTGCCCTCATTCTCACCCTTGTAAACCACCCAATATCCATCTGGATGCATCATGTTCTCAAATGAGAGCATGACATTGTCTTTAACACAGGTTGTTGCAACCCCACACCATCTGCACATCATGCTCAGCTTGCTCTTGCACAACCATGCCATCTTATACCCTTGCATGCCCACTCCTCCATTTCACACTAACCACCCTGCAGCCATGCCAAATGATGATGACATATGGTCAACCCAACCATTAGCATTATTGTTGTCATTGCCTCTGCTCCTACTCTTGCCATCAACACTACCAAGACCCTCAACCCCATCCACACTCTTGCTACTGACCTTGTCATCACCACTGTTAGCATTATTATCCATAACATCACCCTTGTGCTCATCTTCACCTCCACTATTCAAGCCCTTGACTCTACTATCACTTTGCCCCCACTACCATTGACACAGATGTCATGCTTATAACAACACACATCCATATCATCACCATTAATACCAATGCTTCTGCCATGCACCATCACTGTCTGCTGCCTATGACACATCATGTTCTCATTTGAGAACATGATAATGACATTGTCACTGCTCTTGACATCACCATCATCCTCACCCTCATCGCTGCCTATGTCCTCACCCATAACCCTGCCTTCAGCCTCAACATTGTCACTGACACTGCCCTGATCATTGCTTCAACCATTACCATGCACCTTTGTGGCTGTGTACCTGGCCCAGGCATGTCTGTCATCACCTGCCATTCCAACAACATCCTCATGAGGCACTTTGCATGCCACATCCATCCCATGCACAGTTCAGTCCTCCACAACCAAGCCCCCATTATTTTTCAATTCAACATCCCAGGCCTGTCCTGCCCATTAGGTCTGTTGCATGTGGCCACACCATCATCCAATTGCACTGTCACACCAGCGCCACATGCCATGACTGACACCATGAACAGCTTGGTTCTTTCAGACCAAGCCAATATCTTTTCTTGCCCCATCACAGCCCTAAAAACAGTTGTGTCAGGCTCATTGCACACCTTGCTGACAACCATTGCATCCA
Source organism: Strobilomyces dryophilus (assembly GCA_038089955.1). Lineage (NCBI taxonomy): Eukaryota > Fungi > Basidiomycota > Agaricomycetes > Boletales > Boletaceae > Strobilomyces > Strobilomyces dryophilus. Next base: position 44,508 of record JBBPLT010000190.1, read on the forward strand.
CCTCACTGATAGCACTATTGCTGTTGGTCATTTCTACCCCTCATGGGCCCATAGACCATCCATTTATTTTATTTTTTGTCCATCCATGTACCACTGACTGCGTGCAGGCCACCCTATTTACAGTCTGTATTGTCCCACATCTGTTTCCACCTCTTTTTGGGCCACATTCTTTCTTTCCCAGCACTCAGGTCTGTTTACCAGGCCCTTGTAATAGTTCATTTCATACTTGTTTCATGTCAACATACCTACCCATCCTTCTTTCTGTGTATTTAAATGGCCAGGAGACCATTAGCTAATCAACCCAGGGAGGAGCCTTGCTCTCTCACCTTGGTTTAATTTTTGCTTTTTAGATACCTTGACTACATTTTTGGGCCTAAAATGGGCCCCAAAGCAACCACTTCATGTAATTTCAGGCCCAAGATGGCCTGAAATCAACACTATGTATCTTTTTACCTTGGGATTAGTATCAGCAAATTCAGTTTCCACCTTGGCATTTTTTTCAATGACCAAAAATAAGAAAAAGACTGAAATAAAAATCTAAAACAACCATTCCCACTACACATATCATAGACCACCACACCTACCATCCACCTCAACTCATTTTACTGCTGTCAGACTACATGTTTTCCATGTTTCAGACTATTTTTGGACCATGTGTCATTTACCACCACTTGATTTCAGACTTCATATCACTATAATGCCAGCACCTTTTCTTTTCTTTTTGTTACAATCTTCCTCAAGGAGCAAGATTTCTTCTGTCAAGAGTTTGCCCAGTTCCTGGAAACACAGGACCAATAGAGGTGTCCAGAATATGCTTCCATTTGTTTCCCTTCTCCTTTTGTCTCCTTCACAACCATAACTCACTTTCCTGTATTTCTACTGATCTCTGTTTCCATCATTTCCACACAGAGCTCTGGACTTGCCCTTCCATCCTCCCTATTCCACTTCCTTTGATCCTAGATCCTTGTCTCCTTCACAACACAGATGTCCATCTCTCCTCTAGGATATCTCTTCTTTTGGCCCTCATAGTTCCCACCTTTATCCAGAACATATAAATACCCAACAACCTGTACTTGTAGCCCTAAGCTAGTTCTATGCAATCCAACATAGTTTCTAGTGACTACTTGCCTTGACAGTTCAAGTCTCGTGAGACCCCTTCAATAAGTCTTCATTTCACTTGGACAGAACACTGCTAGGAGCTATGCAACCAGCATAACAAAAGAACTAGCTTTTCCACTCCTTCACTTCTCATTGGAGTAGGGAGAAGCTCACCAGCAAGATTCCCTCATGGTTTATGGCCGACTTCTCTGATAGCAATGAACCAAAACCCTCCAGCCTTTTCTCCCTTCCCAGAGAATTCCTTGGACTCTCCTCTGGGCACATCACTGGATTCTCCCTCCAATCTCCTTCCAAATTCCACCCTCCCCATCACACTGTCCATACCACTCAGCTCATGCCAACACCTGAACCTACTAGAGAACCATCACTGCCTTAAGAGAGGAGATTGCTTATTGAAGGACCAGTCTCTCCACCACTTCTTGCAATAGAAGGCCCCCAGGAAGCCCTAGACACTACTGATACAAAACAACCCACCTCGCCTCTCTCTGTCGCCATGACTGATACCGAGACCACCCACAAGGAAATTAAGGTAGGACTCCCCAAAGGATTTTCCTGGGACCCCCAGGATGCCTATTGGTGGTGTAACACTATGAAAGCTTACTTCACCATCAACAACCGAGTGCACACCCCTGACCAGTAGAAACTTATCTTCCTCAACATGATGAATAAAGAAAGAGGACAGCTCTTCACTGAGCCATACATCAAATGACTCCTTGACTCCTTTGCTGAAGAAAGCAAATTGCCCACCCTTAGAGAGATTATGAAGGACTTCCTCATTGCCTTCACCCCCCACAACAAGAACGCTACCACTCACACCAAACTTGCCCAGCTCTTCCAGAATCTTCAAGATAAGGAGAACAGGTTCTTAGACTACATCACCAAATTCCAACTTTACACTGGAAAGTCCAAGATCACTGACCCTGTCACCCTCATCAATCAGTTCAATGAAGGACTCGACCCTGATATCACTGGCATGATCATCTCCATGGAAACACCCTCCACTACCCTTGAAGGATGGATTGAAAAGGCTAGCAAGTTCCACACCCAGAAAACTTGGCTGGAATGGTACTGACAAAGGAGGATGGTCAGTCACCTCCTCTCTAGAGACTCTCCCCTCATAGATGTGACCCAAATGCCATGGACGTTGATGCTGTACATCTCTCCCCTGTTGAGCAAGTCCAACATATCCACAACAATCTTTGCTTCATTTGCCACAAGAAAGGTTGCTCTATCTGAAACCATCCTAGGAATCAGGGAAAGAAGGATGACTCACAAAACAA
>JBBPLT010000191.1:0-46887 GCA_038089955.1 Strobilomyces dryophilus
AATAAGCCCACTCGAAGGCGGTCCCTTGCTCTCCTTCCGTCCCCGTGTTCTGGATGCAAGGTTTCCACATACAGTCAACACACATATATCCAATTTTTTTGTTCGGGACTGCATACCGAATCGTATTGCGAATAGGTGTTCCATTTCTTTCAACAAAGTGCCCACCATGCCACCAGAGGCGAGCACGGATGGTCCCACCTAAAAGGATTCAATTTTTGAGTTTTGTAACGTAATCAGCCAGTCTCGCATACTTTTTCCTTCATGTAAACATCTAGAACAGGAGTCTTAGTGATTTTCCCATACTTCCCTAAGACTTTGCGAAAGCCAGTAAGGTTAAGGGTCTTGTTACGAGACGCGGAGATGTCATGAGCATATCCAAGAATAGAGCAAATAATAGTCCAAGATTGATCGTAAATCCGACGAAGTTCGAACGAGATCTCGGGGTGAGTATATCACACCCGACTTATAGGTAAAAACAAACCCACTCTGTAATTGTCCAAGATTTCGAGGCCACTATGAATGCATGTAGAATGTCAGTATCGTGTTCGCAATCGAGAAAACCAAGTGGCTCCATTGTGCGAGACTTGTTCTTTTCCGTCCACCCGAGCGCCAACCCTCGCAGGAAGAGTATTAACCTACCGGTAATGTTCAGCGACAGCCTTTCGAAGTCGCCGTCTCGCGTATCTATACGCGTGAGGGTCGTGAGCAGACTTTCTTTCACGCGACTCCGCGCTTCGATAGCCAACCGAAGGCAATTTAACGGAGTAATCTTTCACCCGGGCCATACGCATATGTTCGGATCCAGCCCCTGGGTTGGATATATCAACGAACTGGCGGGTCCCTGATAGTTGTAAGTCTAAAGCTGAGCACTCTTTCAGGATGGTATTTACCATCAAGCCCAGAATCAGGAGGGAAAATCTGGCGCACGTCGGTTTGACGAGGTTGTTCGAACTCTGTGTTGCGGTGCCACTTGAACAGCGCACGCAAGATGCCGATGCCGATTCTTTTGACCCAACATTGCGGCTTCAAGTGTGCAGACGATTCCTAATCCGATCAGAGTCCGTGACTATTCGAAGTAATAAGCACTCACGTGGAATATCTGGCGGTGTGCTTCGAGTTCGTTCAGTTGTTTTTTTAGCGATTTGGCGCGTTCTTGCATCTCTTTCTCCCTCTCTGCGTAAAATGTCACCACCTTGCACAGCTCGGCATTGACCATGTCGAAAAACTTGGCGTGGGTGGCAGGTAGGTCAGAAAGTATTGTGTGCAGAGGAGGGAGCGGTCGTGATCCTATGTAACTAGGGTTAAGTACGGCTAGACCTTGGCGAGAAGGAAAAATAGCTACTTTGACCCCTAAAACGGGGCGTCACTGGAAGGCGACGAGTATTAGGCGGCTGGGGTCGGATCGGTTGAGGCTGTGCGTTCAATGCTGTTCCGGTCGTATGAGGAAGGCTTGCCATGGCCAAACTGAACGAAGGAACTGATATATGTTGTGAACTCCTAAGACCGACTGTGGTAAGTGTATTTATGACTTACTTCTTTCATGATTGTTCGTTCTCCACCTCACAGGGGATCCTGGGACGTGGCCGCTCGAATCGGAGAAAGCGCCCGTCATAGCGTCAACTCCCGAAACCCACAGGCTTGGCACGCGTCTGGATGTTGCAATTTCTCGACGCACGTCCTCTGTTATGATCGAATTAATTCCAAGGATAGAATCGGTCTGTGAGGCCTAACCTTCAGGATCATCATCTTCCACCTCGATGTTTGGAGCTGGGTGGTCGATAGAATCAGCGTCTACGCTCCCAAAGGAACTCGACGAATCCATTTGCAGACGAGCTTGCGCCCGTACAAGTCCTAGCTGAATTTTGAGCTCTTGATAATTTCTGTTGCAGATCCCAAGTACAGACGCCACGTCAGGGTATGGGCATCATTGGATCAGAGAAGAGTAAATGCATTACATGTAAGCTTTCTTCCACTCGGGAGCCTGTGTCACAAAAGCAGTTCGATCCAATTCATGCAGAGACATAGCAAAAAATCCACACCTGAGTATCTTGTAAGTATCTGTAACGAAGCGAAGGTGAAATTGACGTTTGGTCAGGAATACCAGCGGCGAGTGCTATGAAGACTTTTCTCACCGCGCAAACTTCATCTCTTCTTGTAAATTAGTCTAGACTGTTAGACGGTTGGTACTCAACATCAAAGAGCGATCACGATAGTGCGGTATGGAACCGTTATGGAGCGGGACGGATCGGGTCATTTTGCATCCTGGAAACTAAAGAATCCCGGTGCGGGTACCACTAGACAGCACACGACATCAATTCCGTCAGTTTGAAACTTCCTGAAAGATACGATCAGACGCAATCAGCTGAAACGTTGTATATGGGGCTAGCGCAGATTTTGTCCCCATGGGCCGGGATGTCAGCTTCCGAGCAAGGCAAGTGATTAGTATTGTTAGATCCTTATCTGATGTCGCGTCATTTGATACGAACACGTGCTGCAATGTGCCTATAAAGTAATCAATCGAGTGTCTCTGCCTCGGCGAAGTTAGGAGTACATATGTATGTTCCACTGGCAGACGAACAGCCACTTGACAAGAACCTACGTTATCGCCCAAATTTACCAAGCGCATTAAACTGTTCTATAAAATGGGCCTGTCGAGGGTAAATATTGGAATTTGTAACAGCGTCCCGACCTTCGTGATGCCTACAAGTGCCGTCCCGGAACCTATGCACGTAGGATGAGTTACCTTGTTTGATGGCGCATAAGTCAACACACACACACCATAATACCTATGAGCAAGCCTAACCGATTGTGACTATCAGAAGTACCTCGGCTGAAGATCCGCGGGGTTGAGGGGTGTGCGAACACGCTGCGCTGAAATCAGGCGCACGAAGAATCAAAGGTGCGATTCGCTGGTTCATATATGAGGGTTACACTCAGTTTGACCATAGATATCTTTATTTCGTGCGTATCAGCGTTCAGACTTCGTGGAGTGCATTAGCGCCAGCTCGTGGAATGAAGCAGCACAACTGGAGGTTACACGAATGCAAAAGAAAACCTGCCCTTAGCTCGGGGCTGCACAAAGTCTTCAAGTTTGTGCGGATTAATTAGCGACAGAAATGACATGACATCACCAAGGAACCGACGAAGGCGGATTGGGGGACCAACGCAGTCTCGTTGAACCAGCCCTGAGCCCTAGGAGTACGTGGATGTGGCAAGGGTGAGGAAGACGAAGAGTCTGCATCATGATGTCAGACGTGGCCACGTCTGTAATAGTCACATGACCGTCGCTGTGCATCTGGCTACGAGCCGCACTTGCTTCAGGATTCATCGACATGAGCTTTCAAGATATTGAGGCAGGCCAATCTCGTCCCGCTCAGTCAAATGCGCGCGAAGATTCCACCTTCCTCTCCTTGCAGTCCTCGTTGTCCCTTCAGGTGTTCAAGATCAACAGCAATGTCCAGGGAATTTTGAAATTGGTGGACCAACTTGGCACCACCAAGGACTCTCCATCTCTTCGCAAACAGCTGTGCGCCTCTCTCGAATTATTCGCCGAGAGTATACTCAGCACCACGGCAGTCATGACCTCACGGAAACGACGAGAGCTATGGCTAAACGCGGCTCAGAGGACTTGAAGCAGCTTTCCTCTATACCTGCCGCGAGTGTAGGCTACTTCGCGACGATTCAATTTTGCATTCAAACTTAATTCGTCTGTCAGTCCTACCAGAAGACATCGCTGCAGAAGACCTCGCACGATCTTCAGTTGTCTCTCGTGGCATTCCAACGAGCACAACAATTTAGCGCAGAACGACAACGAACGGTGGTAGAGGGCGTGAGGCTTGCTGTGGAAGATGAGCGCTCCCATCATTCGTAAGTTGTCCGTTCATCAGGCTATGCTTGCTTGCCTAATTTCGCCAAGCGAAACACACACCACACCACAGCAGCAACAAGCACAGCTGCTTCAATCACAATTGTCTCCTCATGAACTTGCTTACCAAGAGTCGCTCATTCAGGAGCGTGAAATCGAGATCCAGGAGATTGAAACAGGCATTCACGAATTGTCGGAGATATTCCGCGACCTTGGGACATTAGTGAACCAACAGGGTGGCATGCTTGGTGCGCATGGCTTCGGCGCTGCACTTCGCTCTCCCTGACATCTGTTGAAATTTTAGATAATATCGAGTCGAATATTTATTCAATAGCTTCTGATACTCGGGGAGCTGCTGAAGAGCTCTCTACTGCATCGGAGCACCAACGAAAGGCTGGTCGACGTGCTGCATGTCTGATGCTCATCGTCGTCTTCGTTGTGGGTCTCGTGCTCATATCGGTGAGTCACTGGATTCATGATTACTTGTGCGTAATGACTTAATTCACTTGTTTTCCCAGATCTTGTTACCATAGGATGAGTAGCTTGCATTCGAGATGCGTGAACTTTGTATGGTGAAGTCACCGGTCATGGACATTGTGCACTTATAGTTTGTCTTTATTTCTAATTTCAAAGTTGCGTTTATATCCGCGGGATACCAGATCTATCATCTTCAGAATTCGATCACGAGCTAATAATCTATGCCATAACTTGCCTCGTTCTTGATGCGGCAGGGACGGTGAGAATGTTGGCTGGTACTTGATAACTTTGGCCATATACTTACCCACCCAGTGATGGAAGATGCACAGCTATCGCACCAACTCCAGAGCCGATTAATCTCTGCGGCTGCTGCGCGCCTTTAGTGGCGTTGGTTGGCATTGTGGATTTCCGTCATATACATAGGAGTGTCCCACCCTGACAGTGCGTTAGAAGTTGCACTACTTCCTCTCAGCAACGTTCCCCTTCGAGTCGACTCTCCCCTGTCATGGCCGCATTCTCCCCCTGTCATGGGTTGTTCGATGATGTCTGTGCCGCGTACGTACACCTTGAAATCCTTCACGCTTACAATCAAACTTGAACTCACATTCCGGAATATTAACCAGAGACAACACAATCGTAAGAGTATCATCGCTACGGACTGTTTTTGTGAACTTAAAATCGAAAGATGGTGGCTATTGGTGGATTCACGATACTCGTCTGGGACCATCTCATAACGTTCAAGGATGAGGTACGTGGACTCAGAAACTTGGTTCCCATTCCGTGCCTCACATCGGTTGTGTTACCGCAGGTCGAACTCGTATGGAAGAGCAACAAAGGGTTATGTGAGTATGATATCGGCTACTCTTCCGAATCGATCCCTGACATCGTATACAGTGGTTTACCTGTTTTTACTTGTGAGTGGGTGACAAGGCATCACGCTGCGCGTCCCAACGGTGGTGCAGAACAGGTATCTTACACCTCTTGGGTTCGTCGTGAACCTCGCAGGTGAGGCGCACCATCCACGATGCACACGACGCTGAAGATAGCTTAGCTTACACGCTTCCTGAGTGGGGGACCGAAGTAAGTCTGCCATGTTTTCACGGCGCATGTTTGCTCACCGGAAAAACGTTGTAGACGTTCGGCACTCATTCATTTCTTTGATTTGCAACTCATTATGCACGTAGCTGTCGACATTTCGTGAGATACGAAGGAGCCATGACCGTTATCGGCACGCAAGTAGCAGGACTCATAATGTTTCTTCGGTGAACCTGATATTGAGGTGCACTCAGCTGGTTTTTGACGTCAGGATGTTAAAGAATTCGTGCGCTCTACCATGAAAACAGGACTATCATTTGGAGCGTTTTTCTGTTGTTCCTCACATGGCTCGGGGTAAATACTTGGCTGCTCACAAATGCGCAAGGTCCGCTATTGCTATTATTACCCGAGCATTATCTGATACGATCACAGCCGTTCCCCATTCAGACGCGAAATGTGGGCTACCAGTTCACTACGTCGTCGCATCGCAGCTAACCAATTCAGCATGCTCGATGATCTTTGATCCCCGTTTGTAAGCCTACTCCATAGTCCCTCCAAGACGTTCTTGCCTGAAAGCGGGCTAGAAGTAGAGTTGCCTCAGCTTCTGGGTGGCTACCACTACTCTACGACACGTGTATTCTTGCACTTACACTGCACAAGACGAAGTGCGCGACGGGTCGCCTTGTAAAGACATTGTTCTCTGATGGGATATTGTACTACAGGTGCACTCCGTCCCATTAGGCTTGATACCTTTATCGAGTGGCTGACGCGAGGCTGCAGTGTAATCTGCATGGTAAATGTTGTACTAACGATCATGATTGTGCGAGCAGGCACGGGCATAAAAAACATCGCAGCTCAGTAAGTTGGCACTTCGCCAAAATCGCCCGCTTCTATGCTTATAGGCTCACTTCCGTCTCAGACTCGAACTACTGTGAGTGCATTGCAGAACGTCTGATGCAGTAATTTGGTTGTGACTGGCAGTCGTTTCCAGGCTCACGGTACGTAAGTTCGTACCACTTGGCCAGACTCGATCCAACTCGACTTTAGGTGGCTATGGTGTCCCGTATAACACTCAATCTAAGGAAGCAGGCTTTAGAAGACACCGTTATTTTGGTGCCACTCGACCGGAGACCGTCGAGGCTACCTCGCATGACTATGTGCGCGAGATTCAAGACAGCGAGGACACGCTCACGCGGAAACTCGGCAGCCTCGATCACGCCACGACGGAGCAGCAATGTCACTTTTCGAAGCGAACCATTTGTGTGCCCTGAGCGCATACAACTTGGTACGATTTATTCTGTCGATCTACCATCAGAAGTACTATCGGCAGGAGTCGAAGTCGCCGGCCCAGTCGATGCGGGGGCGCCTAGATTCCAATGCCCTAGGGTCGACAAGGGTGTTGAGGTTGTGTAGCCCTATGACTAGGTAGAAACCTGCGTCGGAATATCCCTGAGCTGTGATGTATTTATGTTATTGGTATTGAGGACGCTGCATAAATGCGGGAGCACGATCACGTGGGTAGGTGGTGGATTGTATGTTTGACGGAGTGTTCCAAATGGGTCTGGGTGTGGTCATTTGGTGGACGCTTTGACTCGGGCTTGTCAGCGCAGGACGCGACCTCGAAGCGTTCCTATCCGTCCTCTCACTTCTTCCCTCTCTCTCCAGGTCAGCTTTAAAGTTGGACCCTAGCGCTCGTCACACCCTCCCTACTGCCAGCCAACTTGAATGGCAACCTCGTCACACGTTATCAGCCCCTCCGGCGCTTCAAAGTTACTCAATGACTATGTCAGTCCACGACCGTTTTTTCCCCAGCACGCGTCGTTGATGTCCGGCTCACCAGCAACTCGGGGATTCCCTCGGCAAAGGCGCGTTCGGTCAGGTATACCGTGGGTTTACTCTTCTGCACGGCCAACATAGGTGGACTGATGGCTCGATCGCGAGACTAGGTGCACTTAATTGGGCCACTGGTGAAACTGTCGCCGTTAAGGAAATCCAATTAAGCAACATACCCAAGGGTGAACTCGGGCAGATAATGGTAACTCCTTACGTGTTGGCGTCTGTCCTTTCTCTCATTCTATCTGTAGTCGGAGATCGACCTACTCAAGAATCTCAACGTATGTTACTTCGCCAGACGCGTGGCATTCCATGGCTGACTGATTCCAGCACCCCAATATCGTCAAATACAAGGGATTCGTCAAGACGCGAGAGTACTTGTATATCATCCTGGAGTACATTTTTCGAGTGTCTATTCGCTCATTACTGACATGCTCGTAGATTCTGCGAAAATGGGTCCTTACACAATATATGCAAACGATTCGGCAAGTTTCCTGAGAACCTCGTCGCAGTTTATGTCCGCCAAGTCCTTGAGGGCCTCGTATACCTCCACGACCAGGGTGTTATTCATCGGGACATCAAGGGTGCAAATATACTAACGAACAAGGACGGATGCGTCAAACTTGCAGACTTTGGAGTCGCTAGCTCTACTACGACCGGTGCGGCTAGCGACGATGCCGTTGTTGGTAGTCCGTATTGGAGTAAATAATGTCTCGTTTTCATTCATCATACCTTTAACATGTGATTAGTGGCCCCAGAGGTTATCGAACAATCCGGCGCGACTACGGCCTCTGATATCTGGTATGTTATAGTACTCACGTTCTTGTCATCTTTTCATGCTTTTACCTCAGGAGTGTCGGTTGTGTGGTTATCGAGCTTCTAGAAGGCAAACCTCCGTACCACTTCCTCGATCCTATGCCAGCACTTTTCAGGATCGTGCAAGACGACTGCCCTCCGATACCAGAAGGTGCCTCTCCCATCGTGAAAGACTTTCTTCTCCACTGTTTCCAGAAAGACAGTAATCTACGAATATCAGCGAAGAAGCTCTTGCGACACCCATGGATGGTGGCGGCGAAGAAGCAGATGGACCTGTCTACTGGGAAGGAGGGAAGTTCTGGAACCAATAGCTCTGAAGCGGCCTCTGGCACACAGAAACGGCCACTGAGTAATTATAACTACGATGAAGTTGTTCTTCAGGTGCAAGAATGGAACGAAGCCTTGAAATGTAATATTCCCCCCTCCTCTATTTGTTATGCGAATCATCTAATGAAGTCTAGCGCCAACGCGTCCGTCAAAGCACGGTGGTCGTACTGGTGGCGGGACTGACGGCCCTCCCCCGTCGCCCACCCGTCCACTACACAATAAAGCTAGCGTTAACCTATTCCAACATTCCGTCCTTGGATTGCAGCAATCGATATCAGCTCCGATGGCTCTCAAACCGCCGCCGACCGCACCCGGAAAGCCCTTAGCATCTGTTGGTCTGGTGGAGAAGATCCGGGAACCATTGGCGTTCGTTCTTCAGCAGCCCGAAGAACAAACTGATAACTGGGATGATGATTTTGAGGATGGTCCATCATTTTCAAAGTTGCAAGGTATCTGTCACGTTTCTACTTGACCATCAAACCGACTGTCTGTGCGTAGGGTTGGACAGGTCTGCCATGGAAGATGATAAACCAGAGGTTGACGATAACGCTCAGACAATCAGACCAAATCGCAGTCCAGCTGGTCCGGGCACAATCCCACTTGCGAAAGCCCCCGCAACGGACATCGTTCCGATTGTGGAGGACTATTCAGACCTTGCCTCGGAAGAAGACGACATCATCTTGCAGGAAAAGGTCGCTGATTTCAAGGTCGGTCCATGTTCATTACTGTTCTACTCTTGTCCTATTATATTTGTTGCAGATGAAGAACTCTGTCCGCCGTGGCCTATTCCATCCAGATGACATCAAGACTCTCGGTATCGCACCGAGCTCTCCTGGTCCAATGTCCGCCCCGCTTCCTGGCCTTTCGCGCAAGCCCTCACGTCCTTCCTTGAGTCCTGCGGGCTCGAATGGTCCGCCACCTGGTTCTCTTCGCTCGCATTCACGGTCGTCTTCCTTTGTCGGTTCCGGATCTAGCAATTCAGGTTCCTTTGGACGATCGGAAGCTAGGCGAGTCGCGAGCTCACACGAGTTCGACAAATATACGGAGGAAGACGACGAGGACTATGACGACGTGTTTGGCAAGGTCAACGGCGCTAGTAAGTTTTTTTTTCCCTCGTCCGCCCTCAGACTGACTATCGAATTAGCCCTCGAACAACCTATGCAAACCCTACAGCTCAACACCAGACACTCTAACAAGTCCTGGGTGCGTCCAGCGAAAGGTTGTTGGTTCTTTTAGCAGGTTTACTCACCATAAATTAGCTCGGGGACCAGGATGACGAAGATGATCCTTTTGCCGAGGTATGGCTATGTGGCTCACGACTTCTTCCATCTTACTCATTCGGTCCAGATTGACGAAGGCTTCGCAGAAGATGATCTAGAGGCTAACTTGCAGCGAGACAAGCAAGCTCGCCTTTGCAGCATGGTGAATCAACTGATTGACGAGCTCACACCTTCCGCACCAGACTTCCAGCTTCGAGATGCATGCGATCAGCTGGTCAGTACCAAATGCAAGCGAACGTCGTAACCCTGTTCGCCAACCAATCTACAGATCACCATCATAACGGAGAATCCAGAAATGCTGTTTCAGCTCGTCTCTTCTCATGGCATGCTTGCGATTTTAGAAGTATTGGAAGGCAAATGTTCGCGGGACGTGTTGATGAAGCTGCTTCATATAATCAATCTGGTATGATATCCACGTGTAGAGACCATCTCAACTGATATGTGCTCTCTAGCTCGTCACTAGCGACCTTGGCGTGTTGGAGAGTTTTTGTCTCATTGGTGGAATTCCTGTGATGATGGGTAAGTTCTACAGTCGGTCCGTTGGACGCCTTCACTTTACTGTGGGTAGGCTTCACCTCGAAGAAGTACCCCTCCGAGTGTAGAGCTGAAGCATCGAACTTTATCCGGTTACTCTGCCATACGTCTGCATTGACTCTTCAGATGTTCATCTCGTGCGTACTTTTGGTCTGTGACGATCATCTTCTCATTGTTTGACAGGTGCCGCGGGCTCAAGGTGCTCGTCGACCTTCTCGACGAAGACTACACTGAACAAAGCGAGCTTGTTGTGGACGCCCTCGATGGCATCGGAAACGTCTTTGAGTTACAAAGCCCGACGACCAAGAACGACTTTTGCCGTATGTTCATCAGGGAGGGACTCCTAGATCCTCTGTCCTCGGCATTGTTAAACGTGATGGGCAACCAGAGCGGGACGGCCGTTGAGATGAAGAATAAGATCATACAAATCCTACTTGTGTTCTCGCAGGTAACACAGAGCGACATACACGTTCGAAATGCCATGGGAACCAGGAAGATCATCCGCCGTAAGTTTCGATCGTCTTTGTCCGACGTAGAGCTGAGATGCGAGACTCATAGGATTGATGCGCGCATGCGAGTTACTGGAGGGGGATTGTCTCGTTCAGATGCTGAAGGCGGTGAAACATCTGTCGATGAACGCAAATCTGCTCGAGGTCCTCCAGAATGCCAATGCTATCGAGATTCTCGTCAAGCTCTTGGACGAGGACCGCGCGGGCCCACATAGTACGGTAGGTATCTTTCCTGACGTGAGGGATCTCCTACCTATTCCGTATCCTCCAGGAAGTCTCTAACCACGTCTTCCAAACTTGCTACAACCTCTGTCGACTGAACAAATCCCGGCAAGAAGAAGCTGCTCAAGCAGGGATCATTCCGTGCCTCAAGCGTGTCATCGAGACTAGTTCGCCCTTGAAACAGTTTGCGCTTCCTATTCTTTGTGACCTCGCGAGCGCAGGGAAGAGTTGTCGGAACTTACTCTGGCAACACAACGGACTAGGCCTGTACTTGAAATTGTTGGAAGATCCATACTTCCAAGTCAGCGCGCTGGAGTCTATCTTGTCATGGTTGGTTCGTTCCAGAGAGGCGCTCGGGTAACCACTGATAGCATTCGCAGGCTACAAGACGAAACGGCCAAAATCGAGGATCAACTCGTTAAACCGGAGTCGCTCGACGCACTTCTCAAGTGTTTCGTCTCTGCCAAGGCCAACTCGTTTGAGAATCTACTCGATCCGCTTCTCAAGATATGCCGCTTGTCGAATCCGCTCACGATCGGGATGGCCAAGTCGTCGTTTTTCAAGCGCATCATTGACAGACTGTCGCACAGTCGCGCTGTGGTTCGACTGAACCTGTTGCGTATCCTGAAGACGGTATGCGATGTACACCCGAACCGGGCGATCTTGGTGGAGCGATACGGTCTGCACGAGATCGTGACGAAGCTGAGCAAGGAGGATGTAGCAGTGCTCGTTCGGGAGCTAGCGAGAGAGATACTGCCTGCCCTTGCACCCGCGCTGAAGCCAGCGCTGAGTAAGTCTGGGCTCAAAGGGTCGGATACACCCAAGAACAGCTCGATCATTGCACCCAAGAAGGCGCGCAGAACTGCCTCTGAGACATCAGCGTTGGTTGGGTCGTCTACGCCGCTTGGAGGGCATACGACGCGGCTGGGGATGGAGCGGTCACACTCGTCGCGGCATCGACTGGGTGACATTGCATGGCAGTCTGGGGTGGTGAGCGGCCGTCGGTGAACAGTGAGAATGTGTCCCTTTCTGTCTCACTCGTTTACTTTGTCTATTAATTAACCATGTTCATCGTCGACAGTAGCACGCTCGCTTGCACGTATAGTATAGCACTGACTAATAATCAATAGCATGTAACCGAACGAAGGCGAGGACTGGAGCGCCTACTTGCGCGAGAAGGGAATCTGGAAGCCGGAGACGAGGGCTCTGGCCTTGTTCTGAGCGCCTTGACCTTGGGCGTTGGTGATGAAGTGGACGTGCATCCCATGAACTTTTGGATAAGCCTCGAGGTTGACCTCGATCTGGGGGAACAGGCCAAGGGCCTCCGGGGGCAGGCCGAAGGAGACGACGCCTGCGACGCCGCTGGGAGTCTGCATGTTGCTGGAGGAAGGGGGCAGAACGATGCCGGGGAACTCGCGCAGACGCGGCAAGACGAACTCTGAGAGGGTGGCGATGAAGTTGTACATTTGGGGACCCTTGAGCTCGACCTTGACGCCGAGGGGGAGACCAGGACGAACCCAGCCACTGACCGACTTTTTGCCCTTGACGATCTGCACGCCGGGAGAGGAATGGCGGCCCCCGCCGTTTTCGGTCTCGCCGGAGATGGCTCTGAAGGACGCAAGGGCGTTGAGAAGGACGCTGCGGTTCGAGACAGCCTCTTTCATCATGGAGTGGAGGACGATGCGCTCGAGACGGACGACGTTGTCGGGCGTGGTGGGCGGGGCGGGTTTCTTGCCGAGGCGGTCACCGCCGACGGGGGTGTTGAGGCGGTTTTTGGAGTAGGGGTCTGCGGGGTCGAAGCGGAGACGGACCTGGCGGGGAGGGGGACGGGGCGCGGACTCGTGGAGGTAGGACATGTACATGAGGTCGTCCTGGAGGGTGGTGTAGTAGTGCTCGCGGAGGCGACATGGGGCGGTGTCGTGGAGGACGACGTCGACGTGTGGGACGGGGAGGCCGCGGTGGTCGACGGGGAGGGGGCGACGTATCCTGGGCGGTCTGCGGAAGATGCGGGCGGCGGACATGGCGGCGGGGGCGGGAGGAAAAGAGATAAATAAATAAATAAATAAAACGGGCTTTGTTTCACGACTTTTTCGCAGCAGATGGCGTTGACGGGCAAGGGAGGATGGGACGAGACGATCGTGCCCGCACTGCGCAAGCGTACGCCGTTGACTTGACCGTGTCCCGTCTCACCGCTCAGCCCCGTCCAGGTCTCGAAACGGAGAGCCGCATCCTCGCCAAACGCATCTCCATCGCGTCCGTGTCCTCCCTGGACGACTCGCAGCCCTCCCACTCCCCCCGCTCGTCCAGAGACCTCCCCCAGTCCACCCTCCATCTCCCAGATCCGACAAAGTCCAGCGCGATACCCCGACCCAGCCTCCAGTACGCCAGAACGACAACCGAACCCCCCCGCATCAACGGCGCGTCTCCCGTCCCCGCACGCACCCCAAAGCGCGCCCGCACCTATTCTCAGCCCCCTTCTCCGAACGCCTTCGCCCACAACCCCCTCCCTACCCCCGACTCTTCTCGGCCCACTTCCCCCCGCACCTCAGACGTAAAACCAACTCGCATACCCGTCGCAGCTCGCACCCGCACAACGAGTACGTCCAGCCATGCTCACCCCCACAGAGCCAACAGCCGCAACGGCTCAACCAACCGTCCCTATCAACTCCCCACCCCAGACACGTCCCAGGAGCACAGACCCGCCGACCCGCTTCACCCGTCCACCCCCCCGATGGCCTCGATACGCCACCAGGCTTCCAGCATCTTAAACGAACCCGCCCCCTTCACCACTCCTTCCCTCGCCTCTTCGACACGCTCCAGAATGAAGGAACCCGTTCATCCCGGGCCCCGGCCCTCAAACGACTCCGAAGAACGCCCCTTCGAACACTGGTATAGAGGCGACGTGTACAGAAACGGCGGTGTCGGCGAGCTGCGGGTGGCGAAGCATGTCGAGATGCTCCAGATTGCCAACTACGGTCACAACCTTCGCAACACCCTTCGTGGCCAAGCCCACGACTTATCCGGCCACATGGACTCGGTCCGTAGCCGAAAGAGGGCAGACAGCGTCGGAGTCGCCACGCACGAGAGTCTCTATTTCGACGAGCCCGCCACAGACGTAAACATGGTCCTCGACGAGACTCCCCTGACAGACATCGAAGCCGATCCAGACGATCCTGAGACGTTCTACGACGCATACACTGGTTTCGACGCAGAACCGGCCGCGGACGATACGATACGCTCGGGCTTGCCCGCTTCTTCGTCCAGCCATCCTCTTGCTCAGTTCTCTTCGAGCCGCAGTCAAACCCCTACCAACGCGGTTCTGGACGACATCGCCATGCCAAGGTATCCACAGGCTACCGCAGACCCCCTACGCTCCGGTACCCCTTCGGCTCCTCTGAGGACGAGCGCAGAGAGCGCCGTGCCTGCTTCCGCTACAGAGTCGCTCCCACGGCCCGGATCACGTACAACTTCTCCAATCTCGCAGTCCTCCGATCACTCGCACACGAAGCGCCGCGCTAAAAGTCCTGTCGCATCCTCACCTGCCTCCACCCCGAAGAAGGCCAGAACAAAGCCTAGGACTCCACCCACGGCGGCACGGAAGGATGATCCACGGAGTTCCGTCGCTACGTATCCGACGCCGGAAGGAGACATAGTCAACGCCATACCGACCTGGACGCAACCCGTTCTAAAGTCGGGTAACTGGGACGAGGCGAGTGACCATTTCGGCCGAATCTCGTTTATGCTGACTTCTGTTCCACCCTCAGGTGGTGCTCCCGGTCGTGGCGCGCAAGCGAGGATTGAACGGTCAATACGAGCAAGCAGACGGCAGCCCGAAACCAAGACCGCGAGGCTCTCCGCTGGTAAAACCTGTACGTGTGATTCGTCCATCACAAGCTCATGTTGACGGCTCTTGCGTGTAGGCACCCGGTACATTCGGGTATGATTATGCAAAGTATCGCCCCCCGCGAATTGAGGAGATACAAATGCATCAGTTTGATCGGTTCCCAGAGCCTCCCCCGGTTCTTCCTGAAGAAGAGCCCGCTCCACCACCAGGACCGCAGAGTCCACCACGAGCCGAGGCTCCTCAACAATCAATATCTCCTCCGTCGTCCCCTAGACCGGAGGAACCTATCCGGCCGGATCCGAGGCATACTGTTTCCAAGCCTCCCGACTCTCCCGCACCCTTTTCGCATTATCATGTCGATCCCGTGCCTATGATCAACATCACTCGGGCGTCTCTCGAGACTGTCGAACGCCGTCAAGTCCCAGACGACGAGGTCGGTGGAGGGTGCTGCAGATGCGTCATTATGTGATTTCGTTGGTGTCTGGGTATTTGGGTGACCGTGCTTTTCCTTGTACATCGTTGCTTGTTCACTGTGCATTAGTCTCCGTCCCGTTTCCCCCTTTGCCCAGATTTTCTACCCGACTGTCTATCTGTTCTTGAAACGACCCACCATCGACCGCTGCCTCGCCGCTTTCACCTCTCGAGATCGAACCTGTTCGTGATGAAGATTCACTCAACACGGTATACCTTGGTAATCGTTTATACCATGACAGAGTGGACGGCGATTCATTCCTCCTGACTCCCCCACACCTACTATCTCATTGAACTTGCTCATCCACCATTGCGTATTTTTCTCCTCACACATTCTTCAAGCCCACGCTCATTAGTAACCGCTTGTAGTATGGAACCGTTTCATCCGTTCGTCTTCTCTCTCGAGCTTACTTTATCGCTACAGTAGTCTCTTTTTTCGAGAATGATTTCGACAATCCGATAGCATGTCCTAACTGATACCGCCGCATGGCGCGAACACGCTACACGCTGGACGAGGATACACTGCGGGTACGCGCGACGGCGACCACAGGAGGTCCCCCCGTTACCATCACCGTGAACATGTGCAGATGACGTCAAACATTCTGCTCGTGTGGAGGTGCCCTCGTGGATCCAACCGTACCTCATCGACGGCGTACGCCACGTCGACGCGATACTTGCCATCCAGATCCCTCAATTCCACCCTGGTCAGGTTGGCCAACGCTTCCAAAACGCGGCCGTCTTTGGACCACGCGACCGCATAGCTCTCGACGCGATCGACAGGCTCCTCTCTCAGCTGCGCCAGCTTGACGAGCCCGAGCTCGACCACTGCGTGCTGGCCTTCGCATGTCACGCGGAGATCGTCGACGAGATCGACGCGTGCGAGGAGCGCACGCCAGAGTCCCTCTTGGCAGACGTGGCAAAAGTCGGGCCTGGCGACGGTGCGCATCAGGCAGTCGTCGCGGGTGGGGCGATACGTGGTCCGATTGGCGAGGTCGAATCTGCAACGCGGCATGCAACGTCAGCGGCACCGGGGGTGAAACACAGCGAGGCGGTGCTCATCTATGTATATACTCACGTCGGAAATAGGCTGTAGTGTCCTCGCGTGGCGTTGAACCTAGATGGGGCGGGGGTCAGCGCACGTGTGTCGGGTTGGTGTACGTAGGGAACGCGCTCACTGGTCTAGAGAACCGTACTCGAGGACTTCGACGCTGCAGAGCTGTGCTTGGCCCTGGAGCGCTGCGTTGCGAAGCGAGAACTCGATGACGTGCTCGCCCGCCGACAGCGCGTCTTCTGAGAAGACGTCGTAATGCCATCGGTCTATTCCAATGTCTTCGCGCGGCGTCCATCCCAAATCGACTCCGTCGAGGTACACGGTGAGGTCTTCCGCGCGGGGTATCCCGGACAACGAGAACTTGACCAAGTGACGCGCGTACGTCCCAGACGACGAGAACGTAATCGACCATGGCTTCTCGACGTCGAGAAGCGTCCAGGGATAGGCCTGCATCGGCATCACAGAACGCTCCACGCGCGAGAAGTCCTTGTGCGTCAACCAATGAGCCCACGTAACGTCGTCGGGATCGTGTATCGCGTTGACCCCAAAATAAGCGAAGCCTCCGTCGTATTCCTCGCCCACTTGAATGATCGAATGTCCGATTTCGTGACGGAGCACGAGGGCACCATTGGCCAGCGAGGCGGTCGTCGTCCTTGAGGGGCAATTTAGCACCATTTCCGGATTATTCCATCGGCAGTGGCCTTACGTGTATTCACCTCCAATACCTGCAGATTGAATGAGCCTACATTTGTATCTCCATCTGGCGAAAACAAGCTTACCGCCGTACAGTGGGTCGTTCGCTGTAACGTGAATGAGTTTCGGTTCATCGGAAACGCGAGTTACAGATACCCACCGAGCAGGATCGCGTAATCACACTTGTCACCAAGGGACGCGCAGGCAGCGAGGGCCACGTCAGACTTGTTGGCATACAAGCCCCTCAGTTCAGTGCCGTCCCTGTACAGACCAAAGGCCGTGCTGCGCAGAAACGGTCTTAGTGCGCTGCTCGGACCGATCGCGTCTCGCCCTCACTCTTTCGCTTTCCCACCGACGCCGACGCCGCTCTGTCACGCGAGGGGTCAGCAAGGATCATACGTTTCATGCAACGAGCGGCAAAGGAACCTCGTTGCTAGGAGTGAACACCGCCCAAAAGTTGAGCAACGGTCTGACGGTGAAAAAGGTGTGATTCGTCGACAAGTCGCGCGCGAGGCGCGCCGCGTCGTCCAGGAACTTGTCTCGTTCTCCGGCGGTGTCTGCGCGCCAGTTTTTCGAATCAACGGTCCCCCGACCACCACCACGAGAACGGAGTCACGTACAGCCGTCCGCGAAGAAGGCGAGGTCGACGCGATTGTCCGCGGGCCCGGAGGCGATCAGAGGGACGAGATGCAATGGGGGTATGACCACGTCCAAAACGTGTGCTTCGGAGACGTCGTCCCGCGATAAGGGCACCTGGGTCGAGGGACGCCCAGCGGGGCTTGGCAGCGCGAGGGAGAGGTGGTTGCCGCAGTGCCGCTCGGCGTGCGCCATCAGGGCGCGCGCGTCGTGAGAGAGGAGGCGAACCACGGTCTGGCTCGTCCCGGGGTGGGGAGCGGGAACCGGGGACACCGTCTCGACGACGGACTGGTGGACGAGGTCTTTGTGTGTCTGTGCAGACCGGAAGGAGACGAGCTCGCAGCGACGGTCGAGGGGGTCGACTCGCAGCACGAGCTCCAACGAACGCGCGTGCATTCTGTTTGCGAAGACGCTACCGCCGAGCACGCCGAGTATCCCAAAGACGAACGAGCGTCTCATGTTACGAAGAGCAGATGACGAGTCGTTTGCACGAGACTCAGCCGAGTAAACACTTGCCAAAAACATTGCCAAAAACAGTCGGAGGCCCTCTTCGCATTTTGACCTCTGCGGTACCACGGGCGAGACAGGGGTGATGCCGTTTATGGAACCGGGACTCGAACCTCCGGTACGCTGCCGGCGATGGGTGCTCTTTAGATCACCACGATGGCACTAGACAGAACATCCACCAAACTTCATATACCCCACCCTAGTAACTTTACTCTCGTTGGCCTTTTAGAGCAGCTGGAACCCGCTCAGCCGACGAATGGAAGAAAGATCGCCCTGGTGGGTTCCCTCCTCAGTCCGGGCCTTCTGACGCGCTGAGGATCACACGCAGATCCTGCATGGAACGATGGGGTGAGCCGAATGGTATCTCCCTCCGGACGTCTTCTGCATTTCTCTTAGACACAAAGATTACTTGTTCCAGAAACGGCTCGCACTCAGACTGCCGTTCGATTCCTTCAGGTTCGACTTTCGGTGCGAGGCCAGTGATGCGCAGTGTTCCGGAGTCACTCAAGTCTTGCAGGGGAAATCACGAAAGCGGTGGTCAGTGGAGGGAAGGAGGTTTTGCGGACGACGTCGAGGACCTCGTGACTGTCGTCGCTTACCTTCGCTCTGCTTACGGTTATCAAGTCGACATGATCGTCGGTCACTCGCGTGGCTCCGTTGTTGGCATGCATTGGGTGTGTACTTCGGAAGAGGGAAAACATGTGCGCGGTCTCGTAAATGTGTCAGGACGTTACCGAATGCATGTGAGAGTCTCCGAGTTCCTTGTTTCGGACAAGCTGAAATATGATTGAACCTAGCGCATATACGGTGATTATGACATATTTCAAGGCTTGACAGGATGTTCACGACTCGTAGATGGTACGGAATCTTATAGGGAGCAATTTGAGACCAAGGGATATTACGACTGGAACGTGGTGGTCGCGCGTAAAGTCGTGGTACAGAAGATATACCCACATGATCTGGAGGAGTTCTCGCGTTGGAACTCGGCTGTCGTCTGGGACAAATTTCCGTCGTCCATAGACGTCCTCACCATCCACGGTCTCGCCGATAGAACGGTGCCTGTGTGAGTAACATGATGGTCTGAGTAGAGAAACGCTCACGTTTGACTGCAGCTACGACGCTATCATCTATGCGCGTATCTTTGGGGCCAGGAAGGCTGGGACGCACAACCTACATCTAATCGAGGACGCTGATCATAATTTTACTGGAGTAGGGAGCTTCGAAGTCCTGTGGTGCCATTTACCTAATTCATCCATTTAGCGTCAGGATGAAATCGTCCACTGCATCCTCGAGTGGTGGGAAGCAAGGCATTCGGGATCTTTGATCACTGGGGTGTTTAGGACAGGTGTTCGCGGGAAGCTGTAGGGTTCTGAGAGACGGACGACGTTGATGGGAGTAGAAATGAGTCATCTTGGAAGCAGAACCGTATTGGTGAGTTGAATTCGAACGATTGACAGCATGACACTCGATGTGACGACGGACACCGACATTTCCGCAGGATGGTGGCGATCGCGTTGGTGACCAGTGACCGTAGATAGCGGTCCGTCAGATCCTTTGTAAAGGTTGGCCTACCTGGGGATCTGCGAATACGACCGAGTGGATCCTTCCTACTTATTCGGACTATTCACAAGATTTATCTACTATTTAGAGCAAGTGCGAGGGACTCGGCCGCCCATGAATCACTTCATACGTCGTTGGGTTCGTTGGGGCACCAATTAGGGGGAGCGTCAGTACCTCGACGAGAAATTCAAACTGACGGAACGACCCGCAGAGAAGGCAGTGCGTTGGTAGGTAAGGGTGAATCGTGTCCGTCCTAACATGGGAAAAGGAATCACGCGAACAGGAGTCCCACCTTCATTTGAAGAGCTCCATTGAATGAAGAACGTTAGCGCCCTTCGTAACCGGGCGATTCGCAACAGATTGCCGAGACGAGCTTCAGACGTGTTTCGGGCAGCGATCGAGACAGCTTTGCTAGCGCGCGGAGAAGAGTCCTCGATGACACTGGAGAAGTATGGCCAGAAGCATGGCGACGTACGTACGGTTTAGGGGGAGGCTACAGCAAGAGAGTACTAGATGCGGTGCGCAAAGCTATACAGCGGCGAGTAATATAACGAAGAATATGAAAAAGCAAAGTAAGGATGATAGGAATGGAGACGAATACAAGGATTACGAGAGACCTTTCCTTCCATAGACGGTATGTAGAATTGCGATTAAATGTTTTTCGTTTCGCCAACGCCAGAGCCACACGCTGTGCAGAGTAGCGAGCGTCCCTCCGTGATAACGGGTATTATCACCTCGGAACGAGGCTGAGGCTTGACATAGAGTGATGCGATGCGATGGAGGTGGGGGGGTGCGAGATGTGACGCGCTGACGTCGAAGATGGTGGGTTGGGGAGTCAAAAGAAGACGGGAGCCACAGAGCTCGCGACAGCGCTGATCGAGGTGCGCGAGGATCCACATTTAGATGATTGGGGGTACGAGCGAGCTCGAGAGTCGACCGACGACTGTGACTGGGGACTGTGAGGGCTCTGAGAGGACTTGGTCTGGCCGTAGGGGGCCTGGTACTGGGAGACAGAGGAGTTGTACTGGCTGCTCATGACGACGGGAAGGCGTATGATGGAGGGAGGAGAGTGGGGGTTTAAATATTCCGGAGCGAATGACATCGCCTACTCGAGGGGGAGACGACGGAAGCCGAGACAAGAAAGATGGGGACAGTTGGATGCCGGAACCGACACAGGATGGATACGAGTGATCATTGACGGCGCTCGCGGTGGCCTTGGGAAGATCTGGGAACCTCTGGACCGCGAACACTTTGGCGCGTTCGTGCCGCAGATCCGCTATCCACGCCAGCCGACTTCGGCCTTTGCCGTCCACGTCCCTTCCTGCCCGTCAGCGAGATTCATATGGCGCCAGGGCGGACAATACGTTCCTTGGCTGACACGCGTTTGACGGCCACGCCGTCGCTGGAATGCTGTGAATGCGATCACTCCAGCCTGAGCAAGACCTCGCCAAAGGACACGACCCTCAGCTCGTCGTCCCCGAGTCGACGAAACCACCGAGGTCCCGAGGAGCAATATCTAAACAATTGATTGCTTGGACTGGCCTGCGGCGAGTAGTCGAGTACCAAACGGTTGGCACTGGCCGCCTCAACGCCCGGCCGTTGCATCCGTCTGCTCCAACGTTCCGTCTTCCGAGCTTTGGCGCAAATGAACTTCTTGCGGTGTCTCTGGGAATCACCGCAAATCCAAATCTCTAGCTGGCGTTACGCTGCAGTGTCCTCCACTCGGTGACCGGACAAAAGACCAACATTGCGCGCTTAGCACTCGGGCGGAAAGTTCTCCCGAGGATGTCTGTCTGTCTGGGATACAAACAAGTTCAAACCGTACCCACGACGAAGCCTCCGAATCGGCGCTCTCGCAGAATCTCCGTCGCTCGCCTAGACAACAGTCACGACAATTTTCCCGCTAAAGATATTCAACTTAGCAACCTTGCATAGTTCAAAGAAGTTCCACTCGCCTGTTCTTGTTCTCCACCATCTCCCGCTGTGCTTGCTGAACCTCGTTCAAAGGGTACACCTTAGCGATCGAATTCAACGACTCCGTTCCAGTCGGGCCATACCAATATCCAGAAAGACACAAACCTTATGAATGTAGATCCGTATCGGCCCGCTGCCTTCCGCCCCTGTGATCTGATCGACTATCGCGCCAAAACTGTGGCTTGAGCCGTTGAGCGACACGTCCGCTCACCTCTACGCTCGTCACACACCTACTGATCAGCTCCGTCTGATAATCCAAACTCCGAGACCGCAACGTGGATCCCTGGATCTTGAGTCGCTTATACAGGATCGGCAGTAGATTGACCGAAGGAACCTCGCTTCCTTTGAACAGGCGTTCTTTTAATCAGAGTTTCGCGGAAAGCCAGCGTCCCAGCCTTACCGCTCAATAATGCAAGGAGTGTCATCCTCCCATCAATCGCTAGAGAATCAATGTTCTTCTCCCAGTGGGTTCGTCCGACGAAATCGATTATGACATCAACGCCTTTGCCGCTGGTTGTTTGCTTCACATGTTCTGCGAAATTCTCAGTGGTATAGTTCACGACATGCGTCGCTCCATTTGGGATCGAAAGGAGCCAGTCCAATTTGTCCCTGGTTGACGCCGTCGCTGTAACGGATTTCCTGCGCGAGGCGATTAGTAGACCGAGATCGTTCTACCCGGAAGCTCGATATGCTGAAACAAACCAGAGATACCCACGCGCCGAGAGTGCGGGCAATCTGGATTGACGCAACCCCAACCCCGGAAGCACCAGCGTGAACGAGGACGTCGTCACCTTTCTTTACTTGGCCATATATGACCAATGCCTGGTAGGCTGAACAAAGATGAAATGATCAGAACCCCTTGATACTCGAAGGGCGTGCCGTCAACCAGGCCTGAAATCGCCGTCCGGCGGCGACCGCACCTGTGATGTAGTTTTCGGGAATGCTGGCTGCCTCCACCCAAGACAAGTGGGGGGGTTTCTTGATCAGTAACCCCTGATTACATACAAGGAACTCGGCGTATGCTCCCTGGCGAAGAAATCACGAAACCATTTCAACATGGTCCAGAGGTTCGCGAGGCACATACACCACCCACGAGGCCGAAAACCTCGTCGCCCAAAGACCATTTTGAAACGCCGGATCCAAGCTGGTGCACAACGCCGGAGAATTCGACGCCAAGAATGTGGGAAGCACCCGGAGGCGGAGGATACTTGCCCTCTCGCTGTGCCAGATCCAAACGATTCAGGCCGAACGCAACGATCTTGGAGCGGCGTCAGGGGTTTCACGATATGAAGTGATCGAGTGACGAGAAGCATACTTTGACGAGCACTTGTCCATCCCTTGGAACCGGTCGCTCGACATCGCCGACATAGAGGTTCTCGATAGGACCTTTTTCGTCCTTGATCAAAACTGCGCGCATTGTGGACATTCTGAGGGGAGAAGATGGAACGAATGAGATGTCTTGCACCCACGCGTGATAAGCTAAACGGGGACGCCCCTGTCCCACGCGGTGCACAGCCTGGCGAGCTACTACGGAGAGTACAAAGGCCGTACATTAGGGACATTGCCTGCAGTCATTTCCGAAGAGAGTGAGGACGCTGGCTCCCGCGACAGTCACCGCGTGGGGACCGTCTGACTAAGCGCGAGAATGGGCTGTGCTGTCTTCAACCGTGTGTCGTCGGGTTGTATCGGTGGACTGCGGAGCCAGCTCGCCCAGCGTCGCCCCTTTGCATTAGCACGCCAGTTTCATCATGCGACACGCCCAGGAGGCCTCCTCGCCACTCCCCGGCAAGCACTTCAACAAGGTTGAAGATGTTCAGGAGCAGTACGTCGAGCGAAAAGACAGGTGAGTCGCTTCTCTTCCGTATTCACGCGCCAGCCTCATCTCCTATCGTTTCAGCTTGCTCGGTGCACTAGATGCGGCCAGGGCCATTCTAGTGGGTCTACGGGACTTCAACAAGCACGACTGGGTCGTTCGGTATCCTGTACTCCAGGAGAACGACTCTGTCTCACCTTCAGAACCAAGGCCTCGTCGTCCCACTCGTTCTCTGAGCTTTGCCGACGATCCAGCCACTCGGACCGAAATCATCTATACTCCCTCTCCCAGACGGTCTGCGTATGCCATGACTTTAGCTTCGGTCCCCGAGGCGCAGCAAGACCCTAGCGGACCCGGCGAGGAAAACTCGGGAGACTTGAACGATAAAGAAAATTTCCCTGATAAAACGGGCGACTTCTACATTCTTCGACTCGATCTCAAACTCGGCCCTAATGGTTCTTCTACGTCCCCCGCCGCCCTCGTCTCCCAGCTGGAGAAGGCGTCCATCGCCAACCTCTTGGATGAGCGCATATCCACCGCCCTTCAACACATGGACAAACTTCGACTTCGCGTCGCGGACACTTCGTCCAAGGTCTTGGTGACCGGTGACCTCAACTCTGGCAAATCCACCTTCGTCAACGCCCTCCTTCGACGAGAGGTGATGCCCGTGGATCAGCAGCCTTGCACGACTGCCTTTTGTGAAGTCCACGACGCAACCGAAAACAACGGAGTCGAAGAAGTTCACATCCTAAAGGACGGCGTGCAGTACTCCATCACTGACGGGTCGACCTTCTCACGCGTTTCCCTCACTGACTTGGAGGACATCGTGACGGACAACGAGGGTGCTCAGCCGAGACTCAAGGTTTATTTGGCGGACAGCAGAGCTGCGTCCGAATCTCTGCTCAACAACGGGGTTGTCGACATTTCCCTTATCGACGCGCCTGGCCTCAACCGGGATAGCGTCAAGACGACTGCAGTTTTCGCCAGACAG
Source organism: Strobilomyces dryophilus (assembly GCA_038089955.1). NCBI lineage: Eukaryota > Fungi > Basidiomycota > Agaricomycetes > Boletales > Boletaceae > Strobilomyces > Strobilomyces dryophilus. Next base: position 24,439 of record JBBPLT010000191.1, read on the forward strand.
GAGGAAATTGACGTCATCGTCTTCGTTGTCTCAGCGGAAAACCATTTCACCCAGTCTGCGAGGGAGTTCCTCTCGAATGCGAGCAATGAAAAGGCATACCTTTTCATTGTGGTCAACAAATTCGAGCAGATCAAAAACAAGGAAAAATGCAAACGGATCGTTCTCGAGCAAATCAAGGAGTTCAGTCCCCGCACACACGAAGATGCGGAGGACCTCGTTCACTTTGTCGACTCTTCAGCGGCGCTTCGTCCCTACACCGCCAATCCCGCGTTTGACGATCTCGAATCGTCATTGCGCTTCTTTGTTCTCACCAAGCGGACCAAGTCTAAACTTCAACCTGTTTCCACGTACCTGTCAAAACTTCTGGCCGACATTGACTTCCTTGTCAGCGCCAATGCCATCGTTACGCAGATGGACATCGACCGCGCCAAGGACGATTTAGAGAGGGTGAAGCCAGTGTTTGAGAAGATGAAGAACGGAAGGGAGAGTTTGGAGGAGGCTTTAGAAGCTGTCGAAGAAACCGGGGTGTCTACTACGGCGCTCAGGACCAAGGCTATCCTACATGACGCCCTTGAACGCGTGGGACGTGGCCAACCCGGCGTTGACACTGCGATCAGCCTTCCTCCCTTCCCAGGTTTCCTCGCCATCTGGGACTATACCCGTGACGTGCGCAAAACTCTGCTCGCGAGCTTGGACGCTGCAGTCAAACTTGCAGAGGAGGAGGCTCGCGTCTCAACATCGGCTAGTGTTCAGAAGATCACACGTGTTGGTGATCAATTCCTCCCAGAAGGCGTGGAGAGGTCGCGTCGCGTCTTCAGGCCGGAGGCTATGTTCAGCATCCGACCGAGCGAACGAGGATCAGCGCGCCGTCACTCTCGGGCAGCGAGCGCTGTCGTTGCAGGTGGTGTGTACAATCTTGGAATCGGTCTGTCGCAGCGCTCCGACATGCTGGACACGTCGGTCCTTGATTTGTTCGACTTCAACCATCACCTGTGGACTTACTTTGCAGATGGAAATGCGGATGGAGAAGATGTCGAGAAGAGCGCAACAGCCCTTAGCGTTCTCTCCGTGGGGGTAGGAGCCTTGACGTTGATCGGAGGGAAGGCGATCGGCATTCGCGGCTTCATCGATAGTGTTGTCCGCGTCTCTGAGCTGTTTGCGGACGAGTCGGCAAGGAAATGGGTGGCACCTGTCATTGGCGCTGCAGTGATCGGTGCTTCAGCGTACTTCATATTGGAACTCCCGAGCACGATACCCAAGACCATTGGGCGTCGGATTCGGGCCTCGCTTCTCAACGTCGAGGATGGTGCGACCGAACAAGAGCTGTTCATCAACGCGCACACAGGACGCGTCAGTCGCGAAACACGCAAAGTCCTGCGAATCGCGTCTTGGGACCTTCGGGAGCGTTTCAAGACCGCGATGGAGGCTAGAGGGAAGGAGGTTCAGAATGCAGAGGAACTCGAGCAGAAGGCATCGAAGGCGCTCGAGTACTTGCGCGACGTCGAACGAAAGACGGACGCCGTTCGGGATGATCCTGCTTTGGCTTCGGCATGGTAAGCCATAATGTGATTAGAGATTCCATTTTCTGTTACCGTGCGGGCGCTGTCCAGCACGGAAAGCCCAGCCGATGTGATCTATCCCCTGTTATGTCTTCTCTCTGTCGCTATGTTACCTACGTCCGGCGTGTTCCGCGTACTCCACTTTCCTTTGTTTACTTATGGTATTTTTACGAATTCAAAGTCTCGCAGCCACAACTTGGAGACGGTGATGAATATATGATCCGAATCCCTGGCGTGGTGCGTGGCAAAGCGAGGTCACCAGAAAAAAGCGGAACAATATCAGTATTTCGCTTGTGCCCTTGGGTGCCGCGTTTCCTTTGGAAACGACACGGCACAGTATTATGTAATATGGGCCGCGATTCAAAGACTCGTCATGCTCCTCCACCTCGCCGAGAATGCTCGTCCCCTTGGTTACGAGGCTGGCTCTATCATGGGACCTTTCCCGCCGCTTTACAATGTGCGTCTGCGAGTATTTGCTAACAACGGAATACTATAGATCTCTTTACACGTGGACGTTCTACAATCACTGTACGTCCTTTCTTCGAGTTTCTTCCTTCAAACTGACCGCATGACGGCTCGTATAGATGACAATACAATGCAACGAGTGGAGACGTGAATCATTGTATGATGTAACTGTTCCAACGCATTCCGAAGCAGTCTGAATTGTGGATGCAGTTTCGTTTCGGCGCGGACTTGCCTACGTCAACCCGATCACATCTCACCTGCACGTCACGTACAGCAACAAACGAGACACGGTCCGAATGACTAGTAATGATAGCGACGAGATAGGTACTACTAAGGTAGCTTGTGGGTGACCGACCTGTACCATGTTCCCTACGGCGTGGGTTTAATCCGCAAGAGCTAATCTATGCTGTTGCTCTTAGCGCGACCAACTTCCCCACATTCCATTACCAACACGAAGTGCCAGTGACCCTTGCCGCCGCCTGGTCCGGCCTTGACCTCGGAGTCAAACAATTATGATCCAGTTGTTTTCCTTCGAGTCGTTTGAGCAACCCCATCTCATTTATGTACCCGCCAATGGTCTCTGAATCTGCGCTGTCTAGGGATACAGGCTTAATAACATAAATGTGTGGCAGCAAAGGGAGCAGCTGCCAGTACCACAGGGGTCGTTCCCGCAGTGCAGCTTTTGCATCCAACTCGCTCTCCACCGGTTCCTTGCCAGCTGCCCAAGTCTTGCCATTCTTCTGAACCCAGTACCAGGTGGAGGCTCCAGATTGTCGTCCAGTCGGGCTACGTCGATGGTATACTTGTTATCTATCATTTATTGCCAGGAGGGCGCACATGGACGTTCTTGAAACGTTCAAGTTCAATCATCGTGAGTCCTTTCCTCTCTTGTCCACACTGACAACAGCCTGACAAAACGTAGTAATAGGCTATTCGTTTGGGCGCAGACTGTATTTGGCGACTTTGAAGCATGGTGTCAAGTCTGGTCGTGGGAGTACACAGTCTACTCGTACCCAGATGTCGTGCACGGTCTCCCCGTAGCCAAGCAATGCAACTGGATGGCCTCGAGGAGGAAAAATCGATACGTTTGAAGGTGTTGACATGCAACGGACAATAAAATGACCCTGGCAGTGCGCACCGACACCATTGATTAGGGCTTTTTCCATCAATGAGAACGTGGATGGTATTCCAATCTTCAGGGATGCACCCGAGTGTCCCTCTCGTCACGAGCACCGACTGTTTCTATTGTTTCTATACCGCCATTGGAAACCAGGGATAGGCTGTCGCGGACCCGTCCTCTGCATCGTTTCAAGTCGGAGTTCGAGCGGAGGTGGGTTCGCGATGGAATTTGCGACGACTGGTATCAGGTGCGCTAACCACGTTCAAGCTGCATGATGTATTTGTTCATTTCCCGCCATCCGTACATTATAGTTCTTTGCAAAGGTTCTCTCTGGGCGTGTACATACATACAGGTATTCGGGCCGGGGCTGGTCTTGACCCTGGGCCTGATTGGTGATCCCCATATACCAAGCACCTTGTTAGATGACGAAAGTACTGTTGACACACACTTTCTTCCGTGATACCACTTAGGCAACAGTGCTACAGAACAACAAGGACCTCGGAACTAGATTTCGACAAATTTCCAAACAGAGCTGGCCAGCGACGACCATACCGCGAGCCCTTCAAGGACCGGTCCTGAACACCCTGAAAACCGCAGAAACTTTGGTGCCTCGGCCGACACAGTGGCCCGAACCGGTTGCAACATCCTCATGAACTCATTTTTGATGTGACATTTTGTGATGGTGAGCTTGTGCTGCTGACTTTTGATCATCTAGCGTGTATTCCATCGCAAGTTGTTTATGCGCCACAAGGTGCTATCGATCACACTATTTCCTACTACCAAATTGGTTATGCCCGGGTCTTCAGCGCAGCAGGCACTAACGCTGTAGTCTCAAGATCTCACCACCCACTTCGGCAAGTAGTAGTGCAAGGTAGGTCCGCCGGCAGTTCAGTATCTGTGGTGTCCGTCTCTGTTATCGAAGGACTTAGCGTGATGGTTCTGTAGAATGATGTTCCTTTCGTTTCCCACAAGTCGCTGGCGCGCGACTGGTAGTCAGGCTTGTATAGAAATATATAGGAGGAGCGGACAACCCGCCATAATGGGATTTTCATTTTTGGTAGCTGGGGGACCCGGCCGCTCTTCAGACTTCAGAACTGAAGTCATCGAGGTTCAACTCATCTTCCGATTTTCGTGCCCACGAGATACACCGAGTAACAAGCACGCTTCCTAAAGCCCACCTCTCACCACCCGAGGAAACGAACAGTATGAACTGTTCGTCACAGTGACATAAATGTGGCGATGTTGGGAACAATTTTCGAGCCGGCCCAGTTGGGAACATCAGATGGGTTCAAAAATATGCAGACCTGTGAGTTTGATTCTGTCCACTACGGGATTGGAGCTCAAAAGGTTCCTGGCCTGGCTGAGGTGTCTTCGACAACGTGGCATCGTTTGCTTGAGAACAGCGAATGGATCAATCACTGGGCTCCACGGCGAAGACAGAACCGAGATCCAGTGACTGCAGCGCATTGCGTGCTCGTATCTACCCCGCGGTCCTAGTCGCATGGGTAACGCCCGGGCGTCATCGACAAGGAATGAAATTCGCCCGCCAACGTTTTTCCTTTTATCCTTTTATGATAGCCGGTCGGACCTGTCAGACCTGACGCCGTGGACGCGACCCGTCAACCACCCATAAATCGGCGGCGGGGCGGAAAGGCTGCTGTATCTATTTCTTGCGTCCTTTTTACCCACCCTAGCCATCCCCTCTCGCTGCCCGTTCCCTCGACACTCATGAGTTTCTCGACCGACCCTTCCTGCCTGTTTAGCGTGGAAGGACAGGTCGCTGTGGTCACGGGAGGTGGAACAGGTATCGTCGTCCAACGCCTGTTGCGTGTCTCAAACATCGTGGCCTAATTTGCTCGGTTCAAGGCATAGGGCTCATGATCGCCACGGCGTTGGAGCATAACGGGGCTACGGTGTACATCGTCGGTCGGCGCCTCGACATCTTGCAGAAAGCCGCCCGCGAAAACAACGTTCGTCGCTTATCTCGCCTTTAGCACTTAGCACCTGAATCACGCCGTGTAGAGATACGGCAACATCATTCCCCTGCAGGGCGACATCACCTCTCGGGACTCTCTTCGGTCGATGGTGCAGATCGTCAAGGCTCGTCACGGATATATCGATCTCCTCGTAAACAATGCCGGGATCGCCCGCAATCTACTCCCCGTTTGCCTACCATCCCCGCTCGACGGCGCCGATCTACCTGGTGAGGAGAGGGTGCCATCCATCAAATCGCTCCAGGACATCCTCTGGAATACCGGCGGACCTGCAGGATTCTCAGAGACGTTCGAAACCAATGTAACCGCAATCTACTTTACGACGATAGCGTTTCTCGAGCTGCTTCACCTTGGAAACGTGAGACGAGGTGCCTTGCCGCCCAAGTGGGTCACGAGGCCGAAGAACGTGAACGGGGCCGCGGGCGAGGACGGATCACGTCGAACGCCAACGTCCAATGGCGTCTCCACGCCGTACTACTCGCTACCACCCTCGCCTTGCAACACAAATTCATCGCTTCCGGAAGACGCGCCCGCAACCCCATCAGCGAACTCGGTAAAGGGCTTGCCCGCACCGACATCGCAAGTGATCACCATCTCGTCGTCCGGCGCCTTCCGCGTCGACGCGCGTGTCCTCTCCGTGTCTTACACTCTCGCCAAACAAGCCTGCACACACCTCGGCAGGCTCCTCGCGAACCTCCTCGCTGACTGGAACATTCGGAGCAACGTCCTCTGCGTACGTGACCTCCTCTCGCGCCACTCACGGTAACTCATTCCTGCGTCCGTCGCCTCGCGTAGCCTGGCGTGTGGCCCAGCGGTACGTGGCGCGTCCGCGGGTCGTCCGTGCATGAACTGACGTCACCTGGGCAGAGATGACGAACCTGGCACACCTGACGCCTGCGCTGCTCGCGCAGGCTGTTCCCCTCGGGCGAGCGGGCACCCAAGCCGAGATGGCGGGTCCGATCTTGTTTCTCGCCGGACGCGCCGGGGCATACGTCAACGGTGCCGTCTGGTTGGTCGACGGAGGGAGAGTGGGCCAGGTGGCCAGCTCGTATTGAACGCCCACCTCCGCGGTCCTCGCCCCTTTCATCTCGCCCTGTTTGGCAAAACTCGTTCGGGCGGGGCGTTTCGGCGCTGCCGCCGTCTTTATCTATTATTACTTATCTCGCATGCACAGACCATTGTCGCGTATGTTTTCTCTTCGGAGGTGTACTAGTCGTGACGAACGTGACGAACTCGTATGATCATGTTCGTCCACCCGGGAGCCTCGGAGTACTCGGAATACAGTGACCGTTGACCACCCTAGTTAAGGCCAAGTTCCTGGCGTGTCCAACACTCGGACCGGACCATCTGCGAGATGAATGTTTCAACAAGGGAAACGAAGCCTCGATATCCCTGGAGACAGCATGCGGCACAACCTCGAGAAGTGACTCGCGTCGACTCGTCGAATTACGTGTCCGAGGGGGAATCGGAAGTATCGCACAGCGAAATCAAAAATCGCGCCTCGGACACTACCGCGGCAAGCAGCATTGCTTCTGCTTCCTTGCACCTCGATATTCATAATACCGGAGTGCTCCTACGACCAGTGTTTTCCTATCTCCTCATGTAGTGCCTGTCCTGAGCCTTTAGGATGTCAGTCGTTTACTTTACATGCAATGTCAACAGTTGTACAAGCGATCACGCGCGTCACGCTGCAGAAGGTCTTCATCACGCCCGAGAATCCGGTTGGGAGTGTGCGTACGTCGCCTCCAGGCGCGACTTTACGTAGTCTCCTGCAGTAACGACTTCGTATTTGGCTGGGTTGTCTTCGGTGACGCATCCGGGGATAGGCTGGACGGCGATGTCAGACGGCGAGGGTGGTCGTGAATGGGACGACTTGCCTCCAGCTTGACGTCGTAATCGACTCCGAAGAATACAGGTATCGAGTATCTTTCCTGTCCGGAGGGATTGACGGCGCGATGCATGGTCGACTTGAACACGTCATCTGGAAGCAGGTGAGAACGTGGTAGGGTGCTTCGGCGAGTCGACGTACTGGTCCAGCGAGCAAGTTGATCTCCGAGACTGGGAAGAAACGTTGATCGCAAGTCACGAGGAGAGCGCGGATGGCCATACTTGACAACAAGACAGCCGGGAATAGGAACGGCATCAACCCACTGGCCGTCTGTGCCCATTACTTGCAGGGCTGGAACGTGGTCTTGTTGCCAGAGAATGGTGAAACACTAACATGCCGTCGGTTAAAAGAGGGTGGCGATCGAGACAGCCTGAATCACCTCATAGCTGGTGTGGAGATCAGCAAGGTGGGTCGGCCAGGAGACACTCGAACCCACTCTGTATGGGCGCCGATGCCCTGCACGCCCTGGAGAGGGGTCGGGGGCTGAGGTGGGTAACGAAGCAGCCGCATGATTACCCCCTTTTGGGTGAACTAGTCGACGGCACGCGTTACGTGGACGGACAACGAGGCAAGGAATACGCACCTTGTCGTCGAAGAAGTCGGGCGGGAGATCTAGAGCGAGAGCAAAGATAGGGAAGAGTGACTGCCCGAGTTTGACTGCGGCATGGCTGCACGTCATGAGCGCAGGAGCGCCGCGGAGGGGATAGACGCACTAGTAAGCAAGGACGTCTCGACGAAAGCCGGGGAGATGTTGGGGCCAAACGTTGTGGCCGGTCATCGGCGCGCTGTCATGCGGATCGGTGGATTCCCAGCCGACGTCAAAGCCCTCGTGCAGGTCCCCCTTGTTAGCAGGGTTGACGTTTTCGCCGAGCAGGGCAGTGTATCCTTTGAAATTGGCCGAGCGATGTATGTCCAGCTGGGAGTGGTCGGTCGGGAGCGAAGGCGAGAGGACAGGACGGACCTCTGCCTTTGTCGTGGCGGGGAGAGCAAAGAAGCGCCTGGCGCTGTCCGTGGCAGCCCGTATGACGGCTTCTGGGACGCCGTGGTTCTTGACTGGAGGACGGGTGGGAGTGGATGGCGGCGGGGACGAGAGTGGACTGACCGTAGAAGAAGCCGACGTCGACGCACGCGGCGCGGACCTGGCTGGCGAGGGCACGGAGTTCGGCGGGATCGGAGGACGCGATGTGGGCGAGGTCGCTGTCGGGGACGATGAGCGGGGCACAGCCGAGAGGGCGCAGGTACTCGCACGAGTGGGATCATGGGATTGAGACTCCGCTTGTTTTATTGTTCCCCTCGTCGTTCGCAGCTAGACCGGCAGGCTCCGCTGGTCTCGTCTAGAAAGTCGCACTCGCCTGCCCAGCCAGGTCCGTTCACTCAGCCTATCCCCCACACCGCTAGCGGATCCTTGTCATGGCCACCCTCCGTCCCCCTTCCAGTCCTTCCCCCTCTCTCAACCCCGAAAACGCTCGCAACGCTCGCTCGTCCATGGGCCCGCGTCAGACCCTTGGCCCCGCTTCCCCGCGCCCCCCCGGTGCTGCCAGTGGCGCTCGTCCCACCAGCGAGCTCCTCGCCAGCGCCACCATGTTCCAAACCCCCGAGTCCGAGGCCATCGACCAGTGGTTCGAGAACCTCCAAAACTACGAAGAAACCTTGGAGGAGATGGCCGCAGCCTCCCTCGACCTCAACTTCAAAGAGGAATTGAGCGCCATAGAGCAATGTCCGTCCCCTCTCTGCCCAGTCCCGCTCCCGCTCACCCTCTCCCAGGGTTCAAGGTTCTCTCCGAGGCGGAGCGAACCGCCGCCCTCTACAGTCTCTTGCAGCATTCTACACAGGTTCAAATCAGATTTTTCATCACCGTCCTCCAACAGATGGCCCGATCAGATCCAATGACCGCATTACTCAGCCCTGCCGTCGGAGGTAAGCCTTGTCAGACGTCCACCCTCGAAACCACCCCCAATCCCCGCACAGGTTCCATGCAGAGCCAGATGGAAGCCAAGCTCGCTCAGATGACCATCAAGTCCCCCGCGCTAAAGTCTCCTATGCCATCGTCCCCCCGCGTGTTCAGCGGCAGTCAGAATCGACAGTCCCTTGCTCTCGACAGCTCGTCGGGATTCCTCTCCCCAGACTCAGCTATTGGATCAAACAACGACGCTGCGGCGACCCTCGCACAGCAGAGGGCAAAACTCAAAGCAAGCAATGCTGCGCACCGCATATCTGCGCCCATCTTGGCCACTGCCAGCGGCGAAACCCGTACCACGTGGGGTTCCGCTCTCAGCCAAGTCGCTGAACAGAACCCCAATTCTCCCGCACAGGAGATCATCGTCCCAGGCGGCAGCGCATCCAGACCTCGGAGCACAGAGTTTAGCGGGTCTCTCGGTACTCCCCGCATCGATGGCCTATCTCCCATGGTCGGCGACAGCTGGGCCAGCAACGTAAACACGCCCCTCATTCCCATGTTCGGCAAAGACGCACAAAGCACGCAGAACCTCGATGCTGCTGCTGCCAAGCTGAACGACTGGAACGGGTCTGGTCCCCGAGTGCCTCTGATGGCTGACCCAAAGTCGTTTCGCCGTCCCTCGAAGCAAGGTACGAGCCACAACGGACCCGCTTCTGATACGGTGGCCCCGAACAGCAGTTTCTACGACAACGACAGTACTTTCGTTTCTTCCCAGCAATCGGCGCAGCGCAAAAACACCGCGCCAGCTCCCTCTGGTAACAGTGCCCAATTTGGTGGAGTCCAACAGGGGCAGTGGAATGGTGCCAGGAGCCCTGCGTTACCCAACTCCAACAGGTTTGGCGAGGAACCCAATGTGTCTTTGAACGGACTAGGCATGGGCGGGTTTAATATGACGGGATTGGGCAGTCCTGGACTTGGGATGGGGATGCCGTCTGCAGGGTTGTTGGCGGGCATGAACCCTCTGCAGATGAACATGTTGAATTTACAAGCGCAGATGAACGCGATGGGGATGACACCCGAGGCACAGATGCTGGCGGCTCAGATGGCTGCAGGATTCACGCCACAGAGCTGGTTGAGTCTACAGCAGGCTGCGATGCAGGGTAGCAATAATGCCAACAACGGCAATAACAACAGGGGCCGCGGCGGCGGTCGGTCTCCTGGGATTCCGAAGACAGGTGCTTCTGGTGGAAATGGCGGCGGCGGAGGGAACGGAGTCAGGAAGGACGAAGAGGACATCGACCCCGCGCTGCTGAACGATATCCCGGCCTGGCTCAGGAGCTTGAGGCTACACAAGTATACACCGAACTTTGAGAAGATGAAGTGGCAGGACATGGTGATTCTGGACGACGGCGGGCTGGAAGCCAAGGGCGTGGCGGCGCTGGGAGCACGGCGCAAGATGCTCAAGACGTTCGAGACTGTGCGGAAGAAGATGGGGATCGAGACGCCTCCCGGGTACAACTCTGGCGAGGGGACGAAGGAGTGAATTTGTTGAATAGTTTTTCTCGTTCTGGACATGTTTCGTGTGCTATGTACCCATGCAATGTATCGGGGTCCCAGCGATGCCCCCTGACACCGTGGCGATTGGACTTGGGCATGATATATAAACCCGGGATGGAGCAGCAGCTGCTCGTTGATATTTAATTCGGACTGCCCTCGTCGTTGTAGTACGTCCGCTCTCGTGGATCGTCCGACACGTCTCACATCTCCTCCAGTAATACCACCTTGTCATCATGCCTTTGGACCGCGGTCCGTCCCCTCTCCGTCCGCCCATCCGGGGCACGACCCCTTCCCACCGGCGTTTCGAGACGCTCTCGCCCGTCGACAGCGAAGTCCACCCCGTCATCCACGAGGGTAGAGTCGCGGTCATCACAGGTGCCGCGAGCGGCATCGGACACGCCGCTGCCGTCGAACTCGCAAGGTGCGCAGCCCTCGCTCTTGTTCGCGCTCGTGAGCCCCGACAGTGTGGTTTATCTTTGCTATCGGCGCCTCGTTCCCACCTCGGCGCTAATCGGCTGCGGATCGTTGTGCCGTGTGGCTCACAGGGCAGGGTTGAAGATTGCGCTCGCCGATATCGCCGAGGACGTGCTCGTCGAGACGGGCAAGGAAGTGGCTGGGATCGTGGGCGAGGCCAACGTCCTGGTCATTCCCACCGACGTGTCCAAAATAGGTGAGGTGCAGCGCCTGCGCGACAAGGTGTACGAAGCCTGGGGAGAGGTGCGCTGTTTTCGCCACAAGGCCATCAGTTGGTCTCATACTCCGCTATCAGGTCGCTGTCCTACTGAATAATGCCGGCGTCGAACCCGAAAGCAAGTCCTGGGAACTGCTGGACAATTGGCGAAGCACCTTCGAGGTCAACCTTTTCGGGTATGCTCCACACGTCCGCGGGAAACGAGTCGCGATGTGACTCTCGTCTTCTTTCAGAGTCGTCAACGTACAGCAAACGTTTGTGCCGGTAGGTCGTTCACGTCGGGGTCTGTTTACGGTTGAATCACGGCAGTTGCCAGTCGATGTTATACCAAGAGAACCAGGCGATGGTGATCAACACCGGTTCCAAGCAAGGGATCACGAATCCGCCGTGCGTCGCCCCCGTTTCACTTTCTCGGCTGAATAGCCGACTGAATGCAACTTGAAACGACAGCGGCAATCCAGCGTACAACGCCTCGAAGGCGGCGATAAAGAGTTTGACCGAAGCACTGGCGTATGAGCTGCGCGAGCGACCGGCGTGCAACGTCACTGCGCACTTGTTCATGTGAGTACCGCTGGCACGTGATGCGAGGAATAGAAATGATAGGAACGAACTTGTGGCAGACCTGGATGGACCTTTACGGGGATGTCAGCGCGATGCGGAGATGAGAAACCGGCGGGGGCGTGGAGCGCTGAAGAGACGGTGCTGTACATGCTGGATCGCGTGCGACAGGGAGAGTTTTACATTCTCTGCCCTGATAACGAGACGCGGTCTGCGGTGGACCAGCTGCGGATCATGTGGGGGGCGGGAGACGTTGCGGAGGGGCGACCTGCGCTGAGCCGATGGCACAAGGACTGGAAGCCGCTGTTCGACGAGTACATGCGGGACGGGCTAAACGACATGCAGTAGGAGTGTATTGTATAAGCTGGAAGGTCACGTGCGAGTAAGTCTAAAAGGCTGCACCGCATTCTGGGGTCAGTGGATCTGGGGGAGACTGGATTCGGCGACGCTGCTGCAGAATCGCGACGGTTGAACGTCGAACGTCGACGTCGTATCCTCCCGGATCTGAGCGGGTCACCGGCAGCTGGAGACTTTGCGGCCGACCCCGGATCTTAGCCAGACTTCCCCTCGGCAACTACGTACATACAAAACCTTGCTTAGTCCGGGTGATCTCGCGGATCTTGCGCTCGGCGTGGTATATAATTCTTCCTCCTTCCCCTCCTTCCCCCATCCCTCTTTCGCCATGTCTTCCAACCACCTCCGTCCAGTCGATGGCCCATACGGGCCTAACGCCTCCTCCAAGGCCAGCAGCGAGGCCTCGCTGCAACGCGTCAAGAACCTTCCTGGCTACACCACCCCCGTGTTCAAGGGAAAGGACGAACAACGCGCAAAGGTACAGGCCGAAGTCGCATCCAAGGTCCGTCCCACCCCGATGCTTCACATCGCCCGCTGATGCCCATCGCGCGCCAGGGTTTCATCCCCCGGGAGCTCGTCCCCAACGAGGTCAACTGGTTCTACTCCCACCTTGGCATCGACGACACCTACTTTCAAAACGAATCCACCGCCGTGATATCCGATCACATCATGGCCCTGTTCGGCGCCAAGGTGCTCGCCTTCACCAAGCATGACCCGAGCAAGCTCGTCATCGATCTCGAGCGCATCGACGACAAGGGCAACGGCGCCACATTCATTCACACCAGTCGGCCTGGATTGACTTCTACAGAGGGACCCGGCGCGACATGCGAATCCAGGTATCATCGGTCGCATCGGGCCATGTGTTCTGTGTTGACACGTCTCTCTAGGATCGACGCCATGTTCCTCGACAAGGCATCTCCCGCAAACTGCTACCGTCTCGAAACGTACCGTTCCACGGGCTCCATCTCGGCCACTGCGTCGCAGCAGCTCCGTTGTTACTTCGTGACCAAGTGTCATTTCCCTGCCCAGCCTCCCCCGTCGACGCGCACCGACGGGCGTACTGACATCCGCTCCGTTTCTGATCCGGTCTTCCTGGAAAAGGCAACCGAAAATACTCTCGAGATTTATCAGAGGATCATGTGGCAGGTCGAGAGCCGGTATGGTCCCCTCATGGAGGTCTTTGAGGTCGAGGGTTCGCGCGAGCGCCGTCTCGTCATCGGCTATAAGATGGGCGGAACCGCTCGCTTCTTCAGGTACGCCGCCACTGCCGGCCCGTCGTGTTCCGCGTTGACTGGTCTCCGTGCAGCGCTCTCTCCAACCTCTACCACTACTACCAGCTCTACTCGGCCCGCAAGTACGTCGAGCAGTTCTCCAATGGCATCACGATCATATCCCTCTATCTCAATCCAATGCCCAACTCGACTGCAGCTCCGATCGAGAGTTCGATCTTCCAAGTCATGAAGGAGGCGTCGCTCCTCTACTGCCTCCCTGACAATCCCTTCTTCCTTAATCCAGAGAATTCGAACCATGCAGTCCAGGAGGCTACTTATGCTTGTATGTCACTCGCCGAGCTGTCCCGGTGCCCTTTTGATCTCTCGTATGATAGACTGTGGTTGGGTGTTTGCACAACACTTTTGCAACCGTCTCGGACCCGCGTACCTCCATTTGAGGAACGTCTTAGACGAATCGAATGCGCTTCACGCAGAGGTCCTCGACGACATCAAGAGGCGATTCAGAGAGGAGACCTTTACGCGGGAGAGTATCGCCAAGGTCATTCATGCCCACTCAGAACTGGTGCGTGTTTCGAAACCGGTCGCAAGTCCTGCACTAGAGGAGTTTTAGATACACCTGCTCTACGTTAACTTTGCCATGGTTCACTACCCGGTCGTTGACGACGAGTCGCTCAAGTACGTCTTCTGTACGGGTCCCCAAGCCATTGTCTGACCATGTGTACTAGGCCCACACTATCATACCAGCGGTTGCAGACTACCCAGCCTCTCACAGACGAGGAATTGTACGACAAGATCAGACGGTCAGTGCCAAACAAGCAGGATTTGCAGGTCCTGGAAAGCTTCCTGATCTTCAACAAGTACTTTATCATTGTCTTCACCTCAGAGAGATGCACTGATCGTTATGCTTGGCAGACACATTCTCAAGACCAACTTTTATCAACCAACCAAGGTTGCGCTCTCGTTCCGCCTCGTACCAGACTTCCTACCAGAAGTCGAATACCCAAAGAAGCCGTTCGGCATGTTCTTTGTCATTGGGAATGAATTCCGTGGTTTCCACATCCGCTTCAGAGATGTCGCTCGTGGCGGCATTCGCATCGTCATGTCTAGGAACAAGGAGTAAGTCCAATTGCCGAATATCGCTACATTGCTTGACCGCTTCCGCAGGAACTACTCTATCAATCAGAGGATGCTGTTTGACGAAAACTATGGCCTTGCTTCCACACAGTCGTTGAAGAATAAAGATATTCCGGAAGGAGGTGCCAAGGGAACCATCTTACCCTCGTAAGTTGTTACGTTGTTTCTGTGACAGGAATTGAGCGCCTCCGTCATCCAGTCTCGGGGCCACCCCGAGGCTTTGCTTCGAGAAATACGTGGATGTGAGTCCAAGAAATCCTGCGTGACGCGCTTTCGACGAATCTTCGACAGGCCATGATAGATTTGTTGATACCTGGACAGACGCCCGGAATCAAGGAGCGCCTGACCGACCTTTACGGTAAACCCGAGCTACTATTCTTTGGACCTGATGGTTCGTCTTCTCCTCTGCGTTCACGTGCTATGTGTGACGAGTCGTTTCCAGAGGGTACCGCGGATATGATGGACTGGGCAGCACGTAAGCGCGTTTCACGGGACTAGTGAAACAACTCTGATCTCTGTCCCAGTGCACGCGCGCCATCGCGGAGCAGAAAAATGGTGGAAGTCGTTCACCACTGGCAAGAGTGCCGAGCTCCTCGGTGGTGTACCTCATGACACGTATGGAATGACTTCGCTTTCGATTCGGCAGTACGTGCTAGGTATCTACAAGCAGCTTGGCCTCAGAGAGAAGGACGTGACCAAGGTTCAAACCGGCGGCCCCGGTGAGTGAACCCAACCTTGCCGACTTTGGGGGCTCTGACTGATGCTTGGGTGACAGACGGTGATCTTGGCTCGAGTACGTATGAGATTTTTACCTCTGATCACTGCCTCACGAAAAAAATCTAGACGAAATCTTGCTCAGTTCAGACAAGACTATTGCGATCATCGATGGCAGCGGTGTTCTTGCAGATCCCGCAGGCATTAACCGTGAGGAGCTGATCCGTCTTGCCAAGTTGAGGGTACCCGTCGCCAAGTTCAACAAGTCCAAACTAAGCAAGGATGGCTATCTCGTCAAGGTCGAGGAACACGATATCAAGCTGCCATGTGCGTGATTGCCTGAGCGTTTGTCCCGAGATCCGCTGATGCGATCGACCAATTATTAGCCGGCGAAGTCATCCTGGACGGCACAGACTTTAGGAACGGCGCACATTTCAGGTTCAAGGCGGACATTTTCGTCCCTTGCGGTGGACGTCCCGAGGCGGTCAACATATCCAACGTTGCCGGGCTGTGCGATACGGAGGGCAAACCCCACTTCAAGTACATCGTCGAGGGCGCGAACCTGTTCTTGACGCAACAGGCGCGACTCTACCTAGAGAAACGTAAGGTCGTCCTGTTCAAGGATTCCAGTGCGAACAAGGGTGAGTCTCTTCCTTTCTTCCCGACCATCGCCTTACGCGTTTCAGGTGGTGTGACGAGCTCATCTCTGGAAGTCCTTGCCGGTCTTGCTCTGTCGACGCAGGAATACGTTGATCTCATGATTTTCAAGGACGGAAAGCCCTCCGAGTTTTACAAAAGCTACGTCAAGGACATCCAGGCCAAGATCACGGAGAACGCGGCCGCTGAATTCCAGTGCATCTGGCGCGAGCACGCTCGTCTCCAAGGAGCCAAACCGCGGACCCAGATCTCGGACGAGCTCTCGAGTTCACTCAACAACCTCCAGGCGGAGCTCGAAAGCTCGGACCTGTTCGAGGACCTGCCAAGTAGACGGGGCGTCATCCGCAAAGCCATACCGAAAACGCTGGTCGACCAAGTCGGCCTCGATGCCTTGCTCGAGAGACTTCCGGAGCCTTACCAACGCGCCCTGTTCTCCAGCTGGGTCGCCTCACACTTCGTGCGTCTCTCGCACAACTTTGATGCGCTATGGCTGACCTTACGTACAGATCTACAAATACGGTGTGAATGGTTCCAGCGTCGACTTTTTCCACTTTGCTCGTGACGTTGCAAGCTAGACTTGGGATATCGTGTTGACCTCGCATTTCAAAATTTCATGTATCATGTGATACGGTAGAAGTTTGACTACTTAACTTCACTTGTAGACACGTTCACCCGAACCGTTACCCAACGAAATGTATGACTCGGACGCGAACAATTAAGTGCTACAGACCCTCGTCATACAATTTACGCGTCAAAGCGACATAGAACCGCTCCAAGTCGAACTTGGCAGCTTTCTTAGGAGGAAGCGTTTCCTTCGGAGCCGAAGCGTTGGCAGACGTCGGCACATGCTCCACGATCCAGTCAAACACCGCAGAGAGCTTATCCGTCGATGCTCTGACGACGGGATCGTTGCGCGAGATCCGCTCAGTCTCAACGTCCGGCGCGACGACACCCGTAGCCTGGGCGAGTTCGAGCCCCTCTGTGGTGCCTTTGAGGTTCTCCTGCTTCCGCCATGCGCCGACGAGCCTCGTCCAATCCCCGAGCGTCCAGCCCTCGCCTGCGACGCGGCTCGCGACGTCCCCTACCGACGGCAGCTCGACGTTGAACTCCATCCGCCGCGCCCCCCGTATCTCCCAGTGATCGCACCCGTCGACGACGCCCAAAAACTCGCCCCAGCGTGCGCTCTGGACGGTCACCAGTCCGTCGTTGCCCCATTCGCACGCTTGCTCCAAAGGGGAAACGGACGCGGAGGCGCTGCCAGCCGCCACCTCGAGTCGATCCCGTGCCCTTCGCTCGGCGTCGTCGAGGACCATCTTTGGGAACCAGAGCGGATGCCAGATGTTCATGTCGTCTG
Source organism: Strobilomyces dryophilus (assembly GCA_038089955.1). Lineage (NCBI taxonomy): Eukaryota > Fungi > Basidiomycota > Agaricomycetes > Boletales > Boletaceae > Strobilomyces > Strobilomyces dryophilus. Next base: position 41,613 of record JBBPLT010000191.1, read on the forward strand.
TGCGGGATGCAACGCTGTAGTACTTGACGCGTGGGTCGTCGGGCGTCGACGGGTTGAACACGTCATCGAGGTACGAGGTCGTCAAGTTGGCGTACGCGGGCGAGTCGAAGAGCGAAAGGAGGAGCGTCGTAAACGACGAAGGGAAGTTCGAGAGCGACAGACGAAGGGCCGCGTCGCGTTTCTTGGACGCCGCGTTCAAGTCCGGCTCCGATTCGAGTTGAGTTTGTCCCCAATGGTCGTCAGCGCTTGGACGCGCCGGATCGTCTTGTCTGCGGCCGAGACCAAGGTATTGCTGGTCGTGTCGACTTCATCTGCGTCCACTCTTACACAAATGAACGGAATGGGGCTTACCGCACACCAGTCCATGAAAGGACTTCCGCGGTGGGGCGTACTTATGGAGGTCAACGACAGTGGTACGTACTCGGTCGGCCGGACGTGGGTGATCAAATGGCGACAGTCGAGTCCACCCATGGAATGGGCCATGAGGTTGATGCCTCTGCCACGCGCTCTTTCTTGAAGGATACGATTAAGACACTCTGCCCTCGACGCGATGGAACCAGTCCTTTGAAGTCGTCAATACACAAAGAACAATGGTGGTTTGGATCTTACGCAGGTACGCCGGTAACAGTGACTTCGGCGCCGATTCTATCCTTGAGAATCGACAGCACAGAAGACCAGTAGTGTAGACGAAGGCTAGGGAACGCCGCGGGACCTCTCACGTCGAATCCGTACAGTCCTTGGATGCAGTCAGCCAAGTTGGTGGAGAGAATAGTGTACGTACCGTGGCAAAGGACGATAGGATAGCGGGGCACCCTGATCGGATCAAAGAGCGTAGGACTGTTCATTAAGCGGTGAATGGTGTCTTGAGAAGGAGGGGGCGGGCCAGGAGGATGTTGCTCATCGTCCGGGCGTGTCGTGGGGAGAGGTGGAGCAGCGACTAGCTGAGAGTACGAGGAACTGGACTCGGATCTGTCACGCCCGTATCCCGAAAGTGGTGTCTCGCCGTACAAACGCCAGGCGAGATGGAAGGAAATAGTGTTGGATGAATAGGTGGATATGAACCACGACCAGATGGAAAGTGAGCGGGAGGTGTTGACGACGTAGTGGTTTGTAATGTCGACGAGATGGCGAAGGAGGTGGACGAGCTTGTTCATCTTGGTACAGTGTCACTTATGTAATGCCTCGTTCACATCTAATTCTTGGAACCCTAATCGTTTATGACCGCTCCCCACCCCTTTTCAGGCTCCATCGCTCGTGCCCTCGCCTGCCCTTTTCGGGCGCCAACGCTTGCCCGTCACTCCCGTCGTGTCTGCTCGAGCCCGAGCGCTCGCTTCTCCTTTTCGTGCACCTACCACCTATCGAGCTCGAACACTCGCTCAGCGCCTTCGCCTCTCCCTTTCGGGCACCACTGCTCGCCTGTCGCTCCCGCTGCGTCTACTCAAGCCCGAACACTCGTCTAACACCCTCACCTTTCCTCGCGTCTTCTCGTGTCCCGCAGTTGTCTAACGCCCCCGCGCGTTCGTTCACGTCGCCGGCGTGTTCATTCGAGGGCTCACAGCCCGCACTTCCTCGTTCTCTATCGTTGTCCACCACCTTCCTAGGATGCGATGAGTCAACGCCACGACAGGACGAGCACAAGGACGTGCCGAGTCGACGGAGGACGGCACTGATGACGAGGCGACGACACGATGCCACGCCACGATGCCACGCCACGATAACGACCCACGTCGACGTGATGAGCCCGCCCTTGGGCATGACAAGGGTACAGGACGTCGTAATTACTGTAAAATGTGTTGTAGTGTACAAAATAAGTTTACTTCATCCATTCAAGCAGAAACTTTGACGGAATCGAAGGAAAAGAAGAACTACTAGAGCGCTGTGACACTGCCTATCACAGGGACATAGCTGTGACGACTGTGACTGCCCGTAATGGGGCTGCCGAGGTCACTAGCAGTGTCGCGTTTTCTGTTCCCCTGGAAAAAATTACCATATACGTCTGGTGTACGCTCTCTCCACTGTTATAGTACTGTCGACCGTATGTGGTTCATTTGCGCGTACGAATTTTACATGTCATTGTTGACAGATTCTCCTATGGATTGCCACCATCTTCGAGTATCTTCTATATTTATCAATCTCTCGTCCTCCGCTCATGAAAATTCACGGAATAATCGTATGTTTGTTCGCCCTCGACAACGTGACAGTATGTGTTCAACGACGTCAACCTCCGTATCGGCAACACGGACCTCAATAACCCTGTATTCTCATCTCGACCATACATTCTATTACCTCGAAGTGTAAACATAGGAATTGACTGTAAACAAGGTTTCTACCGAACCTTCAGCCATACATCTAGTTGGCATTGTTAGTGACATTCAAGGCGGCTGACTTGGGCCAAATCAGCTCGCAGTCCTGCAGGTTCGTCTCTTTCTCATCACCATGAAACCATTCATTCATTTCATTTCCGCCGCTCTCTTTTATGTCTCCTTCGCTTTGTCTCGTCAATCTTATTCCAAATCACTCTACATCACAGGCGCCAGCTTCTACGACGAGTTTCTCTTCTACAATTCTGCCGACCCGACGCACGGTCGAGTGTATGCTTTGCCGCATTATCTGTCCTGACCGATAATCTCCATATCACTCCTTAGGGAATACGTCGATAAGCAGACCGCGCAGCAGTACAACCTTACCTATGCCACCGACCAATCCTTTATCTTGCGTGCTGACCACACGACGTACCTCATGCCGTCCGATTCTGGAAGAAAGTCCGTACGCCTCAGTTCCAAAAAGCAGTTCTCTACATTCGTTGCAATGTGCGTCGGCCGAGCTCTGTCCATCGAACTCTTCTTAGTCGTGGGTATCTCTGCAGCTTCGACATACGTCATATGCCCGAAGGCTGTGGGTGAGCAGCCAAACATTGCCTTGCCCCACCTCATACCTGAAGACTGCACCCAGGACATGGCCAGCCGTATGGACCGTAAGTCCTACTCCGATGATTGCTACGTGACAACAAATCACTCTCCGTTCGTAGGTAGGAGATAACTGGCCCCGTCACGTAGGTCTTTGAACCCACCGCCTCCGCCCGAGGGTATCAATTATCACAGGGCGAGATTGATATCCTTGAAGGGGTCAACAACATGGGAGCAAACTTGGCCACCCTGCATACCGGATCCAGTCAGAAATTCACTTTATGCTCTGCTTTCTCACTCAAAATTTCAGATTGTAAAATGCCATCGCAGCGTTATATGACTGGGTTCGTTCCAGCGTTGCCTGTACTCATTCCTGTCCTTCTCACGATCTCCTAGTCGGTCCAACGGCGACAATTGCGCAGCATACGAGACGGGAAACCAGGGTTGCGGCGTCAAATTTTCACACCCTGCTAGTTTTGGGCCCATTTTCAACGTCAATAAAGGCGGATGGTACGATCTTGCCTCCACAGCTCTATGTACGCTGACTCCGTCATAGGTATGCTGTTGAGCGCACCGACCACGAAATCAATGTATATTTTTGGGATCGCAATAGCAATTCTGTTCCTGTCCAAGTAGAGCAGGCCCACGACGTTGTTGAGCCAGAAATTTGGGTACGTGCTCCGTGTCCGTTGCGCCGACTGTTGACGACGCTTTTGCAGGGTCAGCCTGTTGCTACTTGGCCGGATGGCCTGTGCAATTTTAAGGAGCATTTCGGTCCACACAGCATTATCATCAACCTTACGTTTTGTGCGACGGCGTTATTGCGTCTACGTATATTCCTCACTGAAGTTGGATTAATTTTCAGGCGGTGACTGGGCCGGTGCTACATATGAGTTTTCCGGTTGCCCAGACACGTGCGAGAGTCAGTGCAGACATGCTATCCAATTGTGCTCGCATTTACCTTTTCCTTGCAGACTACGTGAACACGAATCCGGACAACTTTTACAACGCGTACTTTGACTTTGCAGCCATTCGGATATATACGTAGGGAACTGGAATAACTCTTGGGAATTATCGGCGGATCAAATATGACTAGTATGGTTATCACTGCTTCGCACTCCAACGTTCTTTTACGACGCGGAAGTTACCATTGATGATCAGGGTCGATTTTGAAACTGTACAACCAAACAGATCAAACATGCATCATGGATTGGAGATGGTTGCCGATATATCTCGAAGATGAATCTTCACCGCCGATTCGACACGTCCTCTCAGCACGATTCGTGCAATCGTTTTTCCCGTTTCTCGGCCGCGGCCGATCCACGCCTGATGGGTCTCCGTTCACACGACTGATTTTTGTTCCACAATCAATCCAGCATGATACCAAACTGAAATTCGGTTTGGGCAGTCGAACACCGGGAGGGATCGGAGTTCGTGAGCCCTCTACTACGGGTCAGTATATACACACACGTACGGCAACTTTCCGCACGTACAGTACGATGAAGTATAAGTAGTACAATATCGCGCTTTGCAAGTTGAAACAATCATGATGCATGATCGGTGTCATGTACTAATGAAAATGAAATTCTGCAACTTTGGATAAGTACTGAGGAGTATACAAACGTGGTTGGAGACCGGAAGAAATAGGAACCTTTCGGAAAAATGCGGGTAAAATCTTCAGATTAATGTTAGCGCTGATCACTTATTAGCCTCGATGCGGCGAGGCAGGCGAGTGATTGCACAGGTACGGTCATGCCATCGATATTGCACGTCGCCGTGCTGAGTCACGCGTCGTCGTCGCGTTTACAGTAAGCGCACGGGCATGGATGACGGCGGCAATGGCGTGCATGTGTGTATGTGGCAGCCCAGGGCGAAGAGTAGGTGTGTGGTGAGCACAGCTCAGAGGGTGAGATAGCAGCGAGGCATGCGCCAAGAAGGCGAGGGTGCAGAGCAAGGCAACTAATAAGGGCGAGGAGGACTTGAACAGTGGGCAGTGTGCAATGGCGAGCGCGCGTGCGGGGATGTCGATGAAACTTGGAGCTCATCGACGCCGAAGAAGCCAAGGCGTTCCTCGCGCAACATGCCCACTTGCAATCGATGCCCGAGGCGCCCTCTTCGCTCGACCTCTCCTTTTCTTCGTCGGCCTCGATCGAAGCGAGCATCGAAGCGGCGCTGTCCTCGACCTCGATCGCGTCCTCACAGAGCAACGCGAGCGTCGGTGGGCCCTCGACGCCGACATCGCCGACCTCGTCGTCGAGCAAGGTGCCGTTCCGGGGCCGACATGGAAGGCAGGCGAGTTTGGGGACGACGCGGACGAGCCCGTCGACGAGACGACGGAGCTTGGAGAGCACGATTTCGATGATTCAGGA
>JBBPLT010000192.1:0-46464 GCA_038089955.1 Strobilomyces dryophilus
AGGAATGATGGAGGCGGAAAGGAAAGGAATAGAAGGTGAATGTCACGGCGTGATCGATTAGATAAGAAGGAAAGAAGATATCCTAACAATGCTGAACCTACCGGCAATGTCGCCCTGATGCTCATCAACGACTCGAGTGAAGGAACGTTGACATAACCTAGCGTGTCCATCGTGAGGGCAACCTAATCAAGGGACGGACACATCTGCAAGAGCTACGATAGTCCATGGGGCGTGGTCCCAGGAGTGTTCGAGCCAACTTTGTCGTTTATGACAATCGTACGCATGTTCCGGCACGCCAATGCCAATGCCAGCAGGCCACAGTCCGATCCACTTCCAATCGATTTCCAGTTTAGTAAACTGAGGTTTCCAAATGTTATGCGTGGGCCGGATATCATAATAATTGAGCGAGAAAACATCCAGGCTGAATTATGACGAGGTTTGAACCAGGTGAAGGCCCTCAAGATCATGCGAAGTACATGTTGTTTGAAGATGGGTAAAGAGGGAGAGCTCCGACTTAGAAGGACACGTGCGAATGGCGACTCGAACCTTCCTTCGGGCAGGCAATCGGGTCTGTGTCTGAAGCTAAAAATGAATTGCTCAGAGAGAAATAGAATTCCGTGATTGTAGGAAGGCGCGACAAGTGGACAAGGTCGTCCATTTCCAGGGCAATCAGAGTCTGCAGGTTTCCCCAGCAGTGGATATGACAGAAGACCATTTGGTGGAGTGCGGGACCAAATGGCATACATGTTATTATGGTAAGACTTCTGATATCTAGGGAAGTCTTACTAGTAAGATTTGGAAGATCCATCAACCTTCCGGGCTCGTCTACGGTGGAAATTTATTCCACTCGGTCTTCGTCAGTGGCCCTCTTGAGTACTACCTTGGGGGTGGGGAGGGGGCGAAAAACCAAAGATAGTTGGTATCAAAGAATAGTTGAAACTCACTTGCTCTGTACATAGCATTGACTCTGGTACATGGTGTACTCCTAGCAAACGTGTCATAAGTAGAGCATCCAGGTGTGGCAGCTTTCTCCATAATAGATCGAGCGCTGGCTCTTGGAAAGCGCGACATGTTCTGGCTGAGGATGCTAGATCAGCAGGACTTTTACGACAATAACCAAATATATGGGCGATAATCACATGTATTTCGAGGGCGCGATGCATTTTGTGGTATATATCGGACTGACCAGGTTGACCGACTGGATTAGGCGCCGTGCCTGGACCAACAAACCTAATCATGTCCAAACTTGATCCAAATAATCATACTCACTGTGCCTAGTACGAGAACTTCACTCATTGAAGCAGCCACCAGCCTGCTCCTTCGGACTTCCCACCTCGAGGGTGAGATATCGCTGTGAAAGAGCCTGTGCAACCAACCACTGGTATAGCTAGTCACCCAATTCGAACTTGATTCTTGAAGTCCACGGGCACGATCCATACTTCTTCGATCGATACTCACGTCCAACGCTACCCTTCAAATCCAGAGACGACGAACATGACCGTATCCTGACCTGCTAGCTAGTTGAACTTAGAAGCGTCAGGCGAGTCAAGGTCTGTCAATTCTCGGGAACGTGCTGGAAAAAGGCTGACCCTCGTAGCACAGATCCGAACACATCTGGCGATAGCTTGCAAGGTACGTCATCGGTAAGCGGAAGCTGCCGTTTACAACAGTCTGGACTAGGGATCCACATGTCGTTTTCGTTGTCGCTGTGCGCGGGCAAATAACGCCATCGCCACGACTCCAAGGTTTCATCAGCTCGATTGCCCGATTCCAACCTCAAATTCCAGTCCACTTCCTCTATATTTCATCCGTGTCTCGGAGACGTGGTCCTGTTCAAGTATTCAAGTCATGTTCCAGTCGTTTGCTGCGATGCAACAAGGAGACAGTCCCGCATCCCGCCCCGCCGTTCTATCAATACATTTTCTGAGCTTGTCAGGAAGAGCGAAGTGGATCCTCTCTTCGTAGTCGTTGATGCGCACCGATCAATCATCTAGCACCCTCGCCGGTTTAATCTTCAAGTGCTGTATGTAACAATTGGCCTCCAACAGTTTCTATTTAACTTAATCTAGAATACCAAGATCTATTCAAATTTCTCGCAGTGGATAGTCTCGGAGTTTTCCCTCTACATCGCCATCTGCGAACGGCCAATCACTGTATCCAAATGGCGTCATGTTCCCTACCAAGTAGTACTTCGACCGGTCTGGAGGCGTAAGGGAAACGTCCTCCCGCAGTCGCGCCGGGAGGTCAGGCTGCACCATGTCTAAGCATAAGCGCGAAGCAGTATCACACAAGAATAGAACTCTCACGTTCGAAGTGTACAGCCGCCCAAACGCGATCAGCCCGCCCTTGTTTTCCGCGGCGCGCAATGCCGTCTCTCGAGTATATCCACCAGTCGATATGAATGCCCTCTCCTCACCGCCTTCCCCATCGTTCCATATCTCTCGCAGAAAATCGTTGTTCGCGTTCGGGACGGGGGTGACGTCCACGTTGCCGCTCACGCGAGGCTCGGGCACGTGGAGATACGCCAACCTTGGATGCGCATCCCGCAGCGCGGTGACGAGGTACGCAAACGTGGGCCGGGGATCCGGCATTCCCATGTCTAGAGTGCGTGAGCGAACACCACAGTACCAGGAGGTACGCCGGGAGGCTCACCTTGGAACGTGCTCCACGGGCTGATGCGAATGCCGACGCGGTCTGCGCCAACGACGTTGACGAGCGCGTCGACGACCTCCCTCGTGAACCGCGTGCGCCCACGCTCATCCCCGCCCCATCCGTCCGTGCGGTCGTTGGACACGGACTGGAGAAACTGGTCGTGAAGGTAGCCATTTGCGCCATGCACCTCTACCCCGTCAAACCCGGCGCGGTGCACGGCGTTGCTGGCCGCTTTGGCGTACGCGGCGACATATTCTTGGATCTCGGTCTCGCTCAGTGGACGAGGTGGTTTCGAGTGGCCGGTCAGCGGGATGGACGATGCGGCGACGTACGGCGACGGCGGGTCCTGTTTCTCAAGAACATCAGGGTCTGCCGCGCGTCCGAGGGCCCCTAGTTGGAGGAAGATGTATGAGCCCTTGGCGTGCACAGCGTCCGTGACCTGACGTAGTTTCACCCCCACACCGTGAGTTGGCGTTCGGAAAGGATGACGTGCAGAAGGCTCAAGCCGCACATACCTTTTTCCAGCCTTCTATTTGCTCGTCTGTGTAGATGCCTGGCACGTGAGCGTAGCCTCCTGCATCGTGGGAAATGAAGGTGGCCTCCGTGACGAGCAAAGTTCCTGGCACGGAACCACGCTGAGAGTAGTACGATGCGTGGTGAGGCCCTGGGACATGGGATGCATAGGCTCGGAAACGGGTCAAAGGAGCAAGGACCACGCGATGCTGGAGGGGCATGCGGCCGACCTTGATGGGCTGGAAGAGCGCAGGGGTCTGCTGGGCAGAAGTCATCGCAAAGGTGTTCGAAGCGGTGAGAGAGAAACTTTATGTGATGGTGAGCTGGACGACTTGCATGCCGCAATATATAATGGATACGAGGATGCGTGTGACTCAGGGACGCACGAAGACGACATCGAGTATCGTTGCTCAGCATTCAGTGCCAGTATCAAGCTTTGTAAGATGGACCGTTTGTAAGACGCCATGAAGACGGACTGCGTCCAATGCATACTGCCAGGGGAATTGGTCATCCTGAAGTTGGAAGAAGCATACCGGCAAGTAAACCGGCTAATTGTTGGTAAGATAATTAGTCAGATCCATTCGCCATCGACCACAACCCTATTCGTATCACGAACGTCTTCAACGCGATGTATTAGTTTTCGAAGCCAAATCAAAGAACCTTTGAATGTCCGACGTATCCCGGCCACACTGGAAGGCAAGGTTGTGTGAAGGTGGCCAATTTCCATGATTTTATTTGCACAAACAACCTGCAGTCATGAACGCTCGCAACTCTGTACAAGCAGAGCAAAGGCCGGGGAGAGCGCACACTAGAGATCATCTGAAAGGGGGCCCAGGTTATCGCATGATGCGCACCTGCCTGCTTGCATTAAGTACGAGGCGCGAGTCCGAGTCAAAGGCTTCTGTGTTTATTTGTTCACACGGCGGTCCTCTAGACAATCTCCAAGCAAACAACACGCTCGCGGCCTTGAGTACTGCCAAGTGCAGGAGGGAAACAAAAGCTGCGTGGCATTCCTTACCCCTGAAGGAGTTGAGATCGGGCGACAGGAACAAGGACAGAATGCTGGAAGTCAACCACGAAAGTTTGTGTGGAGTCGGGTACGCTTCCCACCTGTGATCACATTGGAATCACTGACCGAGCCTCCATGAGATTGAATACTTGGATCGTTTGGCAGAACCCCTGTTGCACACTCGTGTTGACCTCATGATGAAAGAAAAACTTGGAAGCTCCAGTCCGGCAGGCCAACCATGTCTGAATCAAGTTTGTCTTGGCCTTCGCACTCGTATGATGGGCGAATAAAATCGAGTGTTGAGTTGCTCAGTGTACATAGATCCGGTTGGGAGTGTTCACATTGGACCTGTTTGTGCCCAAACTTGCTGATGCTGAATGAAGCGACTATCGTCAAAGAAAAAGTTAGCGTGACGGCCAGTTCAGGTTCTTCCATGAACTTTTTTACTTGGCCGCGCCCAACTTCCTATGGCCTATTGTGGTAAGGTCGTTCGACCGCATCCGAACAGAGCTCACATGCAATCATCCATGTCCGGTCGATACGTGTAGTTGCCAGAGGTATTTTTCATGCGAGTTTCCTATCGACCTTCATACAGGCAAACGCCGTGACATGAATACATGGGCCTGTCTCAGCGTAACTGCCTCCATGGGGACTCGTGGACGGTCTACGTCGCGCAGAATTGTTACGGCTACATTAATTCACCTGTTGTTCGTCCGAGGCTTCGAAGTACATTCAAAGCATATGGTAAATTCTGTTTAAGTGCCGTTGACAGAACGCACCAGACTCATAAAGTGATACGTACCGCGGGTGATTCAAGGCGTCGATCGTTAGCCTGGTTGACCAGTACATGTACATGTTCCCAACGGTCCCGCTGTTCATCCAAATCCGGTGGCACCACCACTGGTAGGTCCCAAACACCGAAATGCACGTAGAAATCCGAGTTAGGCACGATGCTAGCGAAGAAAGCGGTGATGGCTGGCACACACTCTGCCTCGATAGTAGAGTCAACGACATCAATCCTTAACTCGGGTCGCCACGGCAGTCCGAGACTGCCCGATGTTTGATTTGGGACTTCAGGGTAACCCCGCGTGTCCAGTCCGGCAAAGCGACCTGCATACAAACAAAAGCTGGAGCAGCCCGTTCAGCGTGATCCCGCCTGGCGTATTCCAGGCCAAATATCTGTCTATGTAGATCCATTCCAAGCGCGGCCATGCTGCCACTAACATCAGCAGGTGGTGGTCTGCGAGGTTCACGTTGCAGGGGATATCAAAGTCGATATGACGCAGATTGCGGAAGACCATACACCGGAGCATGTCGTCCACACTTAGCATTGGACGCTCCAAGTTACCGGGAGCCAAAGGCCAGTGGGACGGTACTAGTGGCAAGTCAACTGGAGTTTCTGTTGGAATGCGCAAGCGTGCGCGCCGCCGATCACGTACTAACGCGCTAACCGACCGTACCATGCGGTACCGGACGCCATTCCATACGACGCACACTCAGCCGATAAAATTTCCTTGATACGCGCTTTCTCGGATACGATACATTCTACCGTCCCTATTTCTCTTTCTAGTTTCTTCTTATAGTTAGTTTGTGTCTGCGCATACTTAAACGCACCGTTTTCGCAGTCGCCACCTCAGTCCGTTTGCCCCGCATACGACTGAGCGTCCGTCATAGCCTTTTAACAGTTTCTGAATCGTGCGGCTAGCACCCGACGCGCGAAGAGTGGTCAGGAAGGAGGCGAGATCTTTAATGGAGGGAGAGCTACGGATTGTAGTAACGAAACCTGTGAGAGAAGGTAGCCGCAACTGGACAAGCAGTCTAGAAACTAGTTCCAGTGATTTAGACTGCAATGTGATGTTATATAAGGTGGGGAAGAGAAGAGGCGAGTCGGAAACTTGGAATGTGGCATTCAGACTGAAATTGAGCCGAGCCAATGCAGGCAAGTGAGGCGGTAGCATGAGAGACCCCGCATCAAAGGTAATATCAGGGCAAACCAGAACCCGGAGGTTTTGCCATCGGTAGACGTGTCTGGACTTGATGACCGTGGGACCAGGCTGCCGCAAAAAAACACAGAAGCTGCCAAAATTTGATGAAAAAGTGGGCTTGACTCGAGATAGCTCTCCAATGCAGACTTTTCTATGAACATAAGACGAAGGGGTCTCTAGGGACGGAAGGGGAAGGCGGAGTAGTAACATGACTTCATCGGCATAGTCGCAACGAAGAGAGCGAAGGTTCCGAAACAGAGGCTCTTTGGTAGGAGAGTTTGACAAGATCTCGAGGACTATCCCCTTAGTTCCGTAGGAAAGTGTCATGAATCGGATGCGACGTGCATAGCCTCGAAGTATATTCCACTCCTTCGTACTAGGCTGCCAGTGCTGCTCAGTGGGCTGAGAGAAGAGCGAAAGATCAACATTCGCTATCAAAGAAGAAGACAAATGCTCACCTCGTAAAGGAATGATGCATTTGAAATACATCGTAGTAGGGGAGCCCAAAGCACATCGAGCGCTGGTTCTTTGAATACGCGACAGGTCCTGGCCAAAGCGTCCAGATCTGCATTTGCTGTCTCCCTCTCAAAGATATCCACAAATGAGTCAGTTTCTCTCTCAAGTAGGTAACACTGAGAAAAGATGTTCAAAAGGATCTCGTTTATCCTGAGCGCGTGGCGGTCAAGGAAGAGAATACAGATAACGCCGGGTGGGGTCAGTGGACAAACAATCTGCAACGGCGTCGAGAGTCGGACAGATCGATGTCCATACGTGCAGCATACTCCCCGGAGCCGAATCCAACTCTTGATGATCTCAGTCGTTTCATCGGTCGCGGCCATGGCTTTCCAGCCAACCACGATGTCCGGAACACACTGCGAAGCAGGGACGGAAAGGACGACGTACAGAAGGCTCAAGCCCTAAATAATGTAGATAGCTAGCGCGTGTGCGTAGCCTCCGGCATCGTGAAAGATGAATCTAGCATCCATGATGAGCAAGGTTCCTGGCGCGGAACCACACTGAGAGTAAGTAGTACGAAACGTGATGAGGCCCTAGGACCCACATACTAGTACTGGCAGTGCCCATGTCAATATCGGTGCGTCATCTACTAAATTTCGTCCCTCACGATGTGGCACAGTCCAAACTTACTAAGTCTGGTGACTATGAGGGTGCTACCTGGCGGTCTCACTTAGCCAAGAACTACGAACCGCACTAGATTGTTCGTTGATGCGGAAACACGACGAGATGGGCTTGCCTAGTACATACCAGAGCCCCTCTTCTTCGAGGTGCTTGGCCGCTCGGCACACAGGAAGGAGGCGCTGCGGCGCAGCGCAGTCAGTGGCGGTTCCTGGCAAGTGCACTGCCTTCCATTCTCGGGTACTTCATTAGGAACAAATATCTAAATAAAGATGGCTCGACCCACTGTTTGCACAAAAGAATGTCACAATTGTGAAAGTTGTCCCCACACATAAATAGGGACGTATAGCTCGCGTGTTGAGGACAAGTTCAAATCACCACAGAAACTTGCTTTGGATCTACCCCCCACTGGTCGCTCAATTCCCTTGCACACGATGGACTCTGTCAGCGTCGCGGATGATACGATCGTCGGGGGTCCAGGCCCTGCATCTGTTACTAATCGCAAGGAGCTGCTGAGGAAACGTAACGACGACTTCCCAGGCAAGCAGTACTTATCCGTCGCCAACGGAATACCCAAGGCCAAGACTGTTGAACATGATTTCTCCAAGGTGGACTTCCCACTCGAGGACAGACCCTTTTATGTACCGATTGGTAAAGACGGCCTGACTGCCGCGTTGCAGAAGCTCGACATGCAACTCCAAAAGGTGGGTTGACTCACGCAAGGCTATCACCATGCTGATTCGCAGCGCTTTAAGACCGGGAGGAGTAGTCTGCTGTCGAAGAAGGTAAACATGATGCTTTGCTTGTACGATTAGTTGTCTGACAGTCGTATGTACGTCTCTCAGCAACCCGTCTCGTGGATTGGTCGCGAGGTTCCTCCGGGGAACTTTGGTCTAATCAACCACGGAGGTCTTCCTAAGATCCTGACGCGCCCTGGACGGTATCCAGGCTTTCCGCTTCGCAATTGGTGGGCACGGGAATGGTGTGGAACCCAAGGATGTGAGTTTTCAGCCGTCGGTTTAGATTGTATGACTTCATCCGCAGATTCAAGTATCCGACACCTCTATCGAATTCAATGGTTTGACTGTCGTTCAGGTTTCTCAGAACCAGGTGAGGTTTGGGTCTCCTTCAAGTTGACTTTCCCATTGACCTGTTGCAGGCGGCCGTAGTGTCCGACCCGCAGGTCAATTCACATCCAAATCATATCCGTGCTCGTGTATTCAGGGCCACTGAAATATAGAACCATATTTTCGTTGTTAAGAATTCAGGCTTTGTCGCGTACGCGATTGAGGGGACATACAACGTCCTCGCGATCGTTGATCAAACACACCTGCAGACAGCTATCAAAGATCATGTAACAGGTGTTACGCTGGGCTGGTAAGTTGTCGTTATGGTTGTTTCTCTTGCTTGTCCTGACCGCTTGCAAAGGACACATGAAGTCACAATGAGGAGCCGCATTGGCACGGGTAAGGAGCAAGAATACGTCGTTGCGCTCTTGTTCGTGATTCCTTTAAGCTAAGAGATACATCATTCACCGACACGATATTTATGTGCAGCCTGAACATCCCCGCAAATAACTGTGCTATTCTTCAGCGTGGAGATGACCTTGAACTACTTCCTGCTGGGCAGCATTACATTACGAATCCAAATGTCACTCTACGTGGCCTATACACACTCGGGGAGAATCAGCTTGAAATGCCAACGAAAGACATGTGAGTGCTGTCCGCCTATAGTCTTGATCAGTGTCACAATCTCATCATGCTCCATTAGTTTCACGAGAGATCAGGTCCCTGTTAGTCTACGGATCTATTTGAAATGGTTGGTATTTGCTTCGTTCCTTGACCTTTAATCGTTCATTGATGCATCTCCCTCAGGCAGTTGGTTGAACCACTCAAAGTAAGTCTTGGCCACACCATCGCTCATGCGTTGATCCTGATGTAGTGTGAAGCTCACTACACATGGGTATTCCACGCCGTACGATGCGCTTCGCGACAAGACTCAATCGATTTTAACACAAATCGTTGCGCATCGTACGTCATACGGTTTGCCCTCCAGTCATGCCTAATCGATTTTCAAACAGTCGACTATAGTTCGATGGTTAAACAACGTTCACTTGGGCCAGACAATCTCGACGATGGGACAGACCCTTCGTCTGCCTTTCTCGACGCTCTCCGGACTCGCGCAATGGATGAAATGCACGAAGCTGCGTTGGAGTACGGAATTGTTCTGAAAGACTTGGGCGAGTTCCTTGATTCCATTGTACCTTGCTGAAATACTTATCGAATCGTCCACAGCCGTCATCGATAGGCAGTTCAAGGGCGAGATCGCAGCTACCATGGATAAGCTCACTACCAGGGCGCTTCAGGCACAAGTGGAAGCTGCCGTAAGTCGGTCCTGAGTTCTTAGTACTCCATCGTCGCCTCATCCCCTCGCAGAATGTCGATAGGGAGAACTCGAACAAAGTGAAACAAGAGGAGGGCGCACTGTCGGTCGCGCGCATCAAGGCAAAAGCACGCAATGTACGTAACGGGTATTTCAACGAAGAAGGACCCTGACGTCGCTCCTAAAGACCCAGGCAGATGCTGAAGCTTACAGCGTCATCGCAGCCGCAAAAGCCCAAGCTGAGCGTACGAAGATCGATGCTCTCGCACAAGCCGAAGCCATCCGTCTGACCGCAGAAGCGGAAGCGGAGGCAATTCGAATCAAAGCGGCGGCGGACGCCAAGGTCGTAGACCAATTCGCAAGAGAAATGGGAATGAGACGGATCGACATCTCACGCATCCAAGCATTTGGAAACAGGACGATTTTCGTGCCTGCTGATGGACCTGGGAACCAGATGGGAAGTGCGATGGCAATGGGCATGGCTGCTGCGATGGGGAGCGACGCAAGAAGCTGATCGCTGTGGCCACTGGCGTTCATCCGTAATAAAGGCAGCTTGCGTACCTTACTTGTACTACGGACCTTGGAGGTTGAATGTATCGAGTCAGAGACACCAGACTACGCCGGTGTCACGATCGGGATAGATACCAAGTGACCATGAGTATACGACATGCGAGATTTGCACTGAAGATAGGGAATTTGTACGCGTCATAAAGTGCAAGCATCAGGTCACCTTGGCAGCGCTGACATCTCTTAAGTAGCATTTGCCTGACAACGATATCGAAGTTATCTAAGATTTAGTTGCCGACCCAGAGATTAGGTGGGTATGAGGGTTTATACAGAACGTGCACAGGGTTATCCGATACTCGAAACACCCGATACAACTACGCTTGTGGACTGTCCATAAGTAATGTCAGATTGTCCGTTGAAACGAAAGCTGGTATGAGAGAGGCATCTACATCCCGCTCGTTACCAGAGCGTCATGACCCCTCCCAATAACGCAGCGCAGAGCGCGACGATGCCTCCGAGGCCGAGGGCGTTGGCGTTCAGCGAGAGACTAGTGCCAGCACTGGCTGCTGGCCCGAGAGTGGCAGCAAACTTTTTCAGCGGGTTGGGCGTTCCCGAGACCGTCACAGTCGGAACGGACGGATTCGGACTCGGGTTTTGCGCCGATGACGCATTGGTGATGGAGAAACGTGAAGAGACGGAGTAGATGATACTGTGCGTCGAGTTGTAGCAGAGCAGAAAGTAGTCGTCCCCCGCGGGGACGTCTTGAAGGAGGATGTTGAGGGACTTGTACGTCCCGGGCACTGGGCGGGGGTCGAATGAGAGAGCGAGCAGATGTGCGAGAGGCGATGGCTTACCGTTTTGGGCGACGAGGATGATGCCATCTGTGTGGAGCCTGGTGAGCTCGATGTCAAAGGTATCTACGCCGTCGTTGAGGCCCTTGGTCCATGAGAGCGGGAAGGGTGAGCCGTTGGCCCATGTGGTCGAGGCGCTGGGTTGATTGACGATGAAGTCTGGTCAGAAATTCTTAGTTAGCATCTTGGATCGATGTGGAAGAGTAGGCGAGCTTACACTGCGCGCGAACCGAGGAAAAGAGGGAAAACACTAGCACCAGGGCAAGGAGTGGGAGCGTGGGTTGGCACCGGCTGGACGAGGCCCACTTGTGGCCCAAATTCACCAGGTGTACCATCCAGACGGCAGCCTTGAGGTGAGGCTAGCAGCAAAGCAAGGAGGAAATCAGGCCAAAATGACCAACACGATAGCTTGAGGTGGTGGGGTCGGATGTTTGGCTCTGCGTCGGCATCGGCATCGAGTGGCCGCATGGCTATGCACGTCAATCCAATTTCTGTCCCCGACTTTCACGCGGCAAAAGGCTTGATAAGTAGAACGTGTTTGTCTTGTCTGCCACTCGCTTGCCAAAGTCCTCGGGCCACTCACGTTCGCAATTGCGTTGTCATACAAGAGAGTGCAGCCCAAATTTTCGACCACTGTTCTCCGAACGTATCATCAGTCACTCGGATGTAGCTACCCTGGCGAAAACTTGCCATTTCAAAGAGCCGGCATTGGATGTACTCTGGAGGGATCTGGATGATTTGATCCCACTCGTTCAGTGTGTTCTCGCAGCTCTTCGTCTACCGCATGAGGGTCGGGGGTATGACAGGGTGAGTGCATTTCGAATATTCCTTGCGCCTTCAGTAGCTGTTTGATGGATGAGTTCTGTACTGATTCGCAATGAGTAGTATTCATTCACAAAACCTCTAACAGGCAACCAACTGCTCATTTGGGCATCCAACTGGCCCAACCTAGAGGAGCTCACGATAAACTCGTCTTGGGGATGGAACACCACTGCATGAATAACTCCGTGTGACCTCGTACAGCTTTTGGAGGCATGCTGGTCGTTTAAGCGCTAGCACGCATCAGAGGACTTAATAAAATCGATAAAATTTAAATAATAAGGCTTGCTCAAAGCACAGATCGGTCAAATACATAGTTGAATGTGCACCAACCAGTCAACTTGAATTGGATCAAGATGCCAGTTCCGTGACCTCGTCAAGTTGGGTATACAGATCCCGGCTCATGTTGCCCTGTTGCAGCCTACAAGTCGCGATGCCAGAGTTCCGCACTCTAGGATACAGACAGACCCACTTCGAAGAACTCGACACTCGTAGATAAGGGCTGTTGGCGGTGTCGTGGTTCTGGATTGCGTGCGCCCCGTCGTCCTGTCTATTGGTAGTAGTCGAAATGACAGTACCAAGCGAGTGACTACCAACTTCCACGCAAAGAACTCTTCCGAGTTCCGTATCAGATTTCGTGAAGCGGTATATGTTCGAACACTAGAGCGTTCCTCGTGATCGGATGGTAAGTAACTCAAGGTACTCTCACCAGTTTTCTGATGGTGCTTCTAGTTCTATTTATTACAATTCCAATCAGCTGCGTCGCATTCGTATTATCCGGATGTCTGTATGTATGTGCGTGTGTCAGAAACTTCTGAAGACAGTAGATTTCTCGAAGGACCCGGGACCACTCCGTTCATCGCACTCGCGGACCCTGAACACCGCCTTTTCGTCCCAAATTTTGTGATGTCGGCGGCGCGACTCGGCGCTGCGAGGCTTACCCTCCCTGTACTCAACGCACGGACCCTCTGCCGTCGCCACCCTCTTCGAACCTTTTCCGCGTCCGTGCCGACCCACACTACCAACCCTTTCGTACCGCCTGCATCCCTCGAAACTCGCAAGGCGGGAGACGACCTCATTGACCCCGAACGCTTGACGCGACCCGCCCGTCAAAGACCGCCCACGTCGACCTATTACACGACGCGTTCCGACTATTACGAGGTAGTCGGAGGTCTGCAAGACGCCATCAACTCCACCAAGACCACCTTGAAATCTCTTCATTTATATCCCCTCCCCAAGTTCGCTCTCGATGCGCTGCCGCCTGCGAACCCCGCTTGGGCGGACAGGAAGGACATGGGCATGGAGATGAACGTCACACTGAGTGCGGGGATGTACAGACAACTCGTTCTATTGCTCAAGGAGCTCGAACTATTCCACCGCATCGCCAAGACGGCAGGTATGGGCGAGCTGCAGGAGTACCTGGCAGACTTGATGGGCTCTTTCGAAAGCACGAAGCAAGTAGAAGCGCGGGAGAGGCGAGCCATGAAACAGGCGATGGTCGGGAAACGGGCAGCGTTGGACGACTATGGGCGGAGTTACACGGTGGGGAGGAGAAAGACCAGTGCGGCGAGGGTGTGGATGATCAAGGTGCAGGACAAGACGCAGGAGTCGAACGTCGGGGAGGACGACCAGGCCACGAGCGTTTCTACCCTTCTTGCGCCTTCGGCCAAGGTTCCTTCTCCGTCGACGACTTCGGTCTTGATCAACTCTGCTCCCATCTCGGAGTACTTCCCGCTACCCGCCGATCGCGAAGCTGTCTTGCGTCCGTTGAAACTCGCTGGACTTCTTGGTGCCTACAACGTGTTCGCTCTCGTTCGCGGCGGCGGAACGTCTGGTCAAAGTGGTGCGCTTGCGCTGGCGATATCCAGAGCGTGCGTCGCTCACGTACCAGAGGTGGAGCCTATCTTGCGAAAAGGTAATTTGCCAATGCCCCTTCGGTTCGCGTGGAGCTGACGCGACTTTCATCAGCCAATTTGATGAAGAGAGACCCCCGTATGGTGGAACGAAAAAAGACCGGCTTGGCCAAGGCACGGAAAGCAGTATGTTCATCGTCCACCTTCTCTCGAGTTCTGGGAGCCGACTCCGTCATGACAGTACGCATGGGTCAAGCGTTGACTCGCCACCCGCTATTCTATGGCTACTTGGTGGAATCCCATTCCATATTTTCATACGCGTATACAACTCACCCTGTTTGTCCTGTCATGCTAATAGCAATTTGCGCCGCCTGTGTCTTAGTCAACCTGTTCGGGCGTGTGTATACTGTGCTGCCACTTGTCCTCCTAGGATGCCGCATGGATGGGGCTGTCTTTCAGGTCCTTCGTTGTCTGTCTTTCAGTGGCACCCTTGAATCTTGATCTCTATGCCCCGCATGGCCGTTCGAGCTCTTCGCAAGGCCATGATGCCTTCCGAGCCTCTTTGCCGACGTCCCGGTGGCACTGCTATCACCTGATTTCGGTCCATCTCTGAAACGTTTCGCCTCACAGCCTTCGTGGACATCGAACGCTGCGTACAGTTCACACGTCGCTTTGGGGCCGTTCCCGATTTGACGAGCCAGTCTGATGGTACCTAGGATCCTCCGATCGACTTTCAGATACGATTGCAAAGCGAAGCCGGTGGCATTACAGTAAGTCCTGTTCGCATTCACCTTGCTAGCCATTTCCGACTCCCCTTTGCGGACGCTATCGCATCGATCGGCCCTATGTCACGTCATGAGTGTGAGGATAAGCTCGGTGACAAGGAGCAGTATCGGGCACTTTACTCGCGTGCGGTTATCGTCGTTTCGCATCTTGGAACGACTTGGCGGGGAAATGCTGCGGTTACTAGTACTTAGATCCGGCCACTACATTTCACACTGTCAAGGCTCCACGCCAAGCACGACGAACTTTAACGCTAGCGAGGACAGGGGCGCACGCACCCGAGATCCTGGGCCTCCTGTCAAGCCTAAAAGCGCGTAGTACCGTGAATTTCACGCGCATTTACATTATTCTGCCCTTGACATTCTTGATCAGTGCCGCATGTCTCGCCCGAGGTAGTGACGCGATGGACAAAACAAGTCTAGTAGTCCCATCATCTTCATGTTTTGCCTGATACATGCACGCAAAGCATGTCACGAAGGACCGTCGCAAAGCTATATGTCCCACCAATGTCATGGAATTCGGATCTGGACAGCTGCCTGAAACCTGAGAACATCGGTAGTGATTAGCCAGCGAATCAAACCAGACGACAAGGGCCTCGGGCAAGGTGGAAACCTTTATCGCGTAGCTGATTCGACGCCATCGGCACATCGTACGCTGGCGTGCTCTCCTCCGTCGGAGCAGTCCCTCGGAACGCTTTTTCCTCGTTGCCGCTTCATTCCAGCTCCAATAGAGGACCATTTACGGATCCAGCCGCTCCGTGGGTCAGCGACATGGGTTTAGAACGACAACCGCTGGAGTTGACGACCGTCGTTCGTCGTCCGGTTCCAAGAGACGATTCCGACCCCCAGCCGAAAATCATCGTCGCCACGTCCCAGGATCCGGCCTCGCTGGCAGATTTCAGCACGTGTTTGGGGTACGGGACGGCGGTAACCAGGTCCGTCTTCGTCGTTCTTTTCGCGTCAACCTATTCCCGAGCGCGAGAGCTGACGAGATGGCGGTTTGCGTGCCATCAGCTCGTCGTGCAGAGGGACACTCAGGCCGACGCAGAACGAACGCCGCCGCTGAGTCCGAAGCAGAGGAGTGAGGGCGGTGAAGCAGGTGTAACGGGAGCGACAGAGCGAGGTGGGCTAGCGAGGGTCATAAGCGTTCCTACGCATCCGTGTTCGTCTCTTTCCCCGGAGATGAAGACAAAGACAAGCAGATATTGAGTCGACTGATCGACCATATGCCGACACAATATTTCCTCGCACCGTATACTGTTTGCCTTGGTGGCTCTTGCAAGTTGCAGACCAGAGAAAAAGTCAGAGATATCGATTGCTCGTCGGCCCAAAGGCCTACTCAACTACAAGGTAAGTAGCACTAATTGCGTTCCCAGACCAACCGATCCAAGACGTGCATCAATCGTCTCCGCCTCTTCTTAGTATCGAACACCATCGCGTGGTCCAGTTCGGGGAAACACACTACCTCCAGCTGTCCTCTCCTCCAGTACAGCTCCTGCTCGTCCTCCCCCGTCAGATACTTCCTCACCGCTTCCGCGTTGACAACCTGATCCTGCCCGCTCAGCACGACCGCGACGTCCCTCCCGCGCAAGCCGTCCTTCCACAACACGTTCTCCGTCCAGAAAAAGTGCCGCGAGAGCGTGCGCGACACGTCCGGGTCCCGGCTCGAAAAGTACCAGAGTAGCCACTCGTTGGCGGTGCGCGGCGGGCGATAGACAAAGTTGTACGCCACGTCGGGGAGGTGGAGCAGTATCGGGATCGGGTCGACGAGGAGCGTCGCTGCGATGCGCGGGGCGAAGGACGGGCTGCGCAAGAGTTGGGCGGTGACGACAGTGCCGTACGAGTGGGCGACGACGACGACGTGCGGGTGGGCGTGAGCATCGAGGATGCCTCGGATCGCGGCAATGGTGGCGTCGCGCGTGAGAGGTGGGGAGGTGATGCGAGAACTGATCGAGAGAAATTCGGGGACGATAATACCGACGTCTGGATGCTGCGATGTGAGGTCCGCGAGGAGAGGGACGTACGGGTATAGTCCGATCTTCGAACATATGGTCAGCATGTCTTGGATCTCAGGAAAAGTCTACTACGTACACCGATTCCATGAAGGAAGAGGACTGGGTTCTGCTGAAGTGATTTATGGGGCCGATACCAATACGAGAGACCTTCTATGTTGGAGGAACGTGAAAAAAGGGTGAGCAGACGGGGCGGAAACGACTGGAGCAAGCCCATGCGACTATAATGACGATAGCCGAGCGAATACAGTCTCAGACTTATCATGAAATCGATGACGCCGACGATCTGAAAATCCTCCGCTGTCACCGCAAGCCAAGCGCAAGTTGCAAAGCCAACCCACTGTGTACCACAATAATGGTCGATGTACCATGATGACTGGATCGAGCGTCGGTCTCATGCATGGGGTATCTTCGTTGTAACCATTCGGGAGTTCTTTTCCCAGGACGTTCTCGACAACGGCCAAATATTCAGCGATCTCGTCTTGCCAGTCTTCCGAACTCGTGTCCATCGACGTCGAAAACAATGCCCATAATAGCCATTCAACCACGTTCTTTTTGTGGAAACTCTTGGACTGGAAGAACCACCCGCAAGGGTAGTCGGTGGTCCCGATGTATTCGGAGCATCTCTGGAAGAGCTCTCGGCGTTCTTCGTGCGAGAGCCTCGGGTGATTCGCCGCCTAAGAATAGCGGAACATCGCGGTCAGGAAGACACGCGCATGATCACGGCAAAGGATGTTCGTGCCTTTTGAAGATGGTGTCGCCTCGGTAGGTAAATGCAGACGAAGAAAACTGTCTCCAGAGTCGCATACATCTGCAAACAGGAACAGGGGGGCGTCCATCTCTGACCAATATGACTGGTCGCAGGTACCAGCAGCATCCAGACGACCCAGAGTGCGCTGAGTGGAGCGATGAACCGAAGCCCCGCAATCGCGGCTCTGATGAATACGTATTCCGGAAAGCTTTTACCAAGCATAGCCTTGAACTGGAAGGAAGTTGTGCGGTTTTGTAGTCTTCGCAGTTCGCTAGTGGACGGCTAAGGGGTCCGGGGCGTTGGGTCTGGGAGTGTCGGCTCCGACATGTGGAGCGGAACATTGTTTATTTGGGCACGCTTGACCTACTACTTTTCGTGATTTTCGGACACGACATCGTCGCGCATAGGCCTGGCAGTTTGAACCTGTCTGCTTTGGCCATGATATGTCGTTCAAAGAACTAACGCTAGCTATGTGCTCTGGCCCTCTGGGACGAGTTTTTCCCTTCACACAAGTCACGATGTTGGCGGAGTTCCGGAAGCTGATATAAGGTGTTTTTGTTTTGTCGTCCACGCCCCCCACAAGAGAATGCACCACACACTGCAGATACCAGAGATAGTTGCCAATGTTTTCGATTACTATTCTCCGCGCCGCCGGTTCCTCAACGTGTGCCTGGACCCCCACTACGTGCACCTGGCTAGTGCTGATCTAGCTGCTCTGGCAAGAACCTGCCGCACTTTCAAAGAACCAGCGTTGAATGTCCTCTGGAGAGACTTGGAAGACTTGTCCCCACTCATTCGGTGTGTCCCCACAGCATTGGGCTCGGGATGTAACGAGGTGAGATTCAAGTCCTTGCGTCTTGTTTGATGGATTACACATTTTTGTTCTGCCGATTCGCAATAGTATTCGTTCATCAGACCTCTTACGCAGAGTGAATGGGATGTCCTTCGAAGCTATGCGCGTCGCATTCGAATTATACAAAGCTTCGATCGTCTAGTTGACTGGGAATCTGTCTCGACCTTCTTAAACCCTCCTACCACCGAGCCACTCTTCCCAAACCTTCGCAGGCTGCATTCTAACGACGCAGACCTAGCCATTTCTTTGCTGTGCCTGCCTTTTCCATCCATGGTTTGTTTTGACCTTTGTTTCTGGAGTGAATCTCTAGCACAGGCTGCTCTCGAGTCGTTGTCCAAGCACTCCCCAAATATCACGCAACTTCGTATCATTCCCGCGGGTGGTGCGCTCTGGACGCAGAAAACAACTTCCGACTATATATGCTATTGGCAGCATCTCCGTTCCGTAGTCTGTCCCAGGATCGCTCTGGATTTGGATGCTCTCGCTCATCTTTCACGCCTTCCCACGTTGACGACTCTCATATGCATGCTGAATGTTATACTGCCCGTTTCCGATGCATCTCTTGTCTTCTCCAACTTGCAGGTCTTAGAGTTACGTTCAGGGTTCTTGGATTTGATTTCATGGTTGCTCTGTCACACTCAACTACCCATTCTCGGGGATTTTGATGGAATCATCACGCGCCGTCCTTCCAGGCGGGAACTCGTATCTTTCTTCGCTGCTTTCCGTGCGAGTGGCAGTTGTCACACGGTCGAAATTCTTGAGTTGGGGCAGCAGCATCCTTCACTGGCTGAAATTCCTCTCATTCTGGATTTGGACATCTTGCACCTATGCACGGCGTTCAGCCATCTTCGTCAGCTCAGGCTCGATGTCGAGTACGATGTGGTCCTGACAAACGGCCAACTCCTCGCGTTGGCATCCGAATGGCCCAAGCTGGAAGAGCTCTCCATAAACAAGTCATGGGGATGGAATACCACAGGAGGAATCACCCCATGCGGCCTCGTACAGCTTTTGAAGAGATGCCGGTCGCTCTCGTGGGTCGCACTCCGCTTCGACACCCAAGGCTTCATGGAAGTCCCGACGAGTTGTATGCTGGAGAACCTCGAAATCGAGCTGATAGCAGTCTACGTTCTCGATTCCGCTCTCGAAGCAGAGTCCACAGAAGCCATTACCACTTTCTTCTGCAGACTCGCGATTAATTCCATGTTCGACCTCGAATTCTTTAACTGGGGGGATGCACCAAATAGAGACTTCCCGAACATGAAAGAATACGAGGGACGTTGGGATGACGTATTCAGTCAGGTCGAGGACCGCGTCACGCAGCATTTCAGCTCCCATGCTTAACCTGTCGTTGGAACAGTGGATAGTAGACGTTCGCTCATCTACCATTGACAACTAGTCTTCCGCATCCATACACACTGCTCTATTACACAGTTGATATTAGGGCGCCTCGCACTATTTGGACTCGGAATAAATTCATGATGCATCTTTACAAGAACTGATAGGACACTGTCGTTACCGCGCGGGCGCGGTGATCCAAGTACAATCTAGTGATCAACGGGAGTGGTAGCCGAAACGACCTGCTAAGCGCCGATGTGTACATACAAAATGCGCTGATCGATCGGCAGGTCGACCGACCTCATCGTCTTGTTGAGCGCCAACGCTGCGCGCGTGTGATCCAGACGACCAGACTCGTCCATCATGAGCGGGTAGAACGTCGACGTGATCTTGTTCGTCTCGCCGTCGTCCACCGCCCACATCGTCCCGATCACCGAACGGAATCCGATGAACTGCATCGCCGACGCGAGATGGATCATCTCGTCTGGACTCTCCTCGTCCCCGACCGTCGTGTGACACGCAGAAAGGTATGCGAACTCGGGGTCTTTCAGGTCGCACCGGATGATGCGCTCGATCGCGAAGTCCCCGTCGCTCAGGGCGAACGCAGATCGAAAGGGTTTGTCCCTGCGCGCGAGACCGTGGCATGCAAAGTGGACCCATTCGTTCCTCTCGAGCTCTTCGGCCACCCGGGGCATAGACGATTCTTTGCCCTCGAGTCGCGTGAACGTGGCGGCAGTACCAACGTACTGAGCAATGTTGGCCAGTTCGGAGCTGACGGAAAAAAGTTCGCTCTGCCCAGCAGCATTCGCTTGGCCAATACCAACGAAGTGCTTCATGTTCTTCGTCGAATTCGATGGGTGAGGACGTCTGGCGTGAAGAAGCGCGTTCAAGGTCGGAGTATAAGACGAAATGTAGAGAGAAGCGAGATTCCGCTGTCCCTTCCTAAACGGACCGGCTGCGTGCAAGGGCAGAGTTGAAAACTCGGCTGTGGGGCACCACCATATACGAGACTGCAATGGACATGTTGCCTGAAGAACAGCCACGATAGGGGAGACAATATCATCCCAGAGTTCCCGTAACAGTCGACCAAAAGCATTTGTCGCACCCATCGCAGTCGCACGTGCAGTCATGGTACGGAGCGTCGATGATAGGTGTTGGACATGCTGCTTTGTGATCGATAATGGAATATGTACCGGATCGCGGTCCTCGAAGATAACGAGGGCGTCGCATCCATGCTGGCTTGCATTTACGACAACGACAGGCCCTGCACTTGCGGCACGTCGAAGATCTGAGAACAAGGACGGTAAAAGGAAACGAGAACAGCCAGGTAGGTCGCGGATAGCGGTTACAATCTCCTGCATCTCGCGATTATGGCGGTACAACTGCTCATGTTGACCCATTCCAGGGGAATCGAGGGCCTTGCGAATAAGCAAGGATAAACGGCGGAACTCGTCTGCCAACGTCTCTCCGGCAGGGCCTGCTGCGATGACGTCGTCAACTGGCGAACGGAGGCGAGTGAGCATGTTCCAAAACACACCCCGGCCCTGCTCTAGCAGCTCCAGCGCATGCTCCGGCGCACCATTACGAAGACAAGCAGAGAATGCGTCCACAGCAAGTGATGATGAATGCTTCTTGAGGATGTCGAGATGTTGGGGTAGGGTAGGAAGAAGGGAGAGATGTTCAACGAGCAGTCGAAGAGATGTTGCGTATGCTAGGAGTGTCGAGGAATGCTCGACACTTTCAGCTGCACGGACCCATAATGATGAGGCGGCCAGATCAACCGCGGACACCGTATTGGACACATCTGCTAGTTGTGCGTATAAGGAGAATAGCTCCTCGAGATCACTCCACTATTGTAACCGTCAGAAGCGGATATAGGTATAATGCAAGGTAACTGACTATTAGGGGTGAGCTTACATTGGGGTCCTGCCTAGCAGAGTGCTGGTAGCGAGTAGAGAGAAAATGGGCAAGATTGACCAGAGACGCGGAACGATCAGGCTGTCCTGGAGGACAAAGTTGCAGTGCCTCGCGGGTGAGAACAATGGCTTCTTCGAGTTCCTGCGTGGCCCTCAGCTTGTTGTAGTGCGTGAAGAGGCCAATCGCGAGGTTGTTCAAGGACATGGAACGATGTGGATGTCCTGGCGGGCGAAGTAACAGCGCTTCCCGGTGAAGGACAATGGCTTCCTCCAGATCTCGCAGACTCTTGATCTGATCGTAATGAGTAGAGAGACAGTTCGCAAGGTTATTGAGAGACATGGAGCGATCGGGGTGCCCCTGCGGGTGAAGTGACGCCGCCTCTCGAAAGAGGAGAATGGCCTCTTCGAGATCCTGTATAACTCGAAGCTGGTCATAGCGGGCGGAGAGACTGCTTGCAAGATTGTTCAGGGACTTGGGACGATCAAGATGTCCTTGCGGGCAAAGCGAGAGTGCTTCTCTTTCAAGGGCAATCGCCTCCTCGAGATCTTGCATGATCCCCAGCTGGCTGTAGCGACCGAAAAGACCAATTGCAAGGCTATTTAAAGACGCCGAACGATCCGGGTGTCCACGTGGGCGAAGTGAGAGTGCCTCCCTGTCAAATAAAATAGCTTCCTCGAGATCCCGCATGGACCCGAGTTGGTTGTAGCGGGTAGAAAGACAGATTGCGAGAGAGTTCAACGATGTGGAACGATTAGGGTGTCCTTGTGGATGGAACGAGAGTGCTTCTCGACTTAGAAGAATAGCCTCCTCGAGATCCCGCAAGTTTCCGAGCTTGGTGTAGAGAGTTGAGAGACGAACACCAAGGTTGTTCAAAGATGCGTAACGATCAGGATGTCCTTGCGGGCGGAGCGAGAGTGCCTCCCGATCAAGTAGAAGGGCCTCCTGAAGGTCCTGCGTAGTACTAAGCAAGTCATAACGAGTGGCGATAAGAGCCGCAAGATTGCTTAATGACATGGAACGATCAGGATCTCCATGTGGATGAAACGACAGTGCTTCTCGTGAGAGGACAATAGCCTCCTCGAGATCCTGCATAGTCCCGAGTTTATTATGGCGAGTGGAGAGATCAACGGCAAGGTTGTTCAGAGACATTGAACGATCAGGGTGTTCTAATGGGCAAAGCGAGAGGGCTTCTCTGCCGAGGATGATGGCCTCATCGAGATCCTCTATGGCCCCAAGTCGATTGTAGCGAGTGGCGAGACGAACTCCGAGCTGGTTCAAAGACTCGGGGCGATCAGGGTGTTCTCGATGGAGAAGCGAAAGCGCTTCTCGGAGGAGAACAATGGCCTCATCGAGGTCATGTATGACCGCAAAGTGGTCGTAGCGAGCGGCAAGATGAACTCCAAGCCAAGTTAGCGATGAAGAACGCATGTCGTGACCAAGTGGGCAATGGTCTAGTGCTTCACGATCAAGTACGATGGCTTCGTCGATGTACTTGGTCATGGTCGTATCGTCTTGTTCAAACTGGAACTTGGCTGCGAGATATGCTGCCCGCGAATGCAACTGTTTAACTGGCAAGCTGGTTAATGATTTCGTCCCGCCTGCAGCCGGAACGAATTAAGTACCCTGTGAATCCATTCAATTGATCCAACTCGCTATTGAAGTCCTGGTGAAGGAGTTTCTCGATGCGCTTGCGAAACATGCAAATATGATCAGCTTCTTTGCTCTGCACCAAGGATTCAGCCACCTTTTCACAGAACTTGATTTGACTCCACGGCGGTCCGTTGGAACTTATCGGGATATCGTGCTTGCGTGTGAAGACAGTCCAGACGTCTGTACACGTGTGTGTACCACGCCTACTGCCTCACTTGGACATTGCGCGGATTCTTGGTCCTGAATGGCTGCTGCATTTCCTTTTTGGTCGGAGATTGTCGTCCCTTCCAACTCTTTGACGTTCGACATTCAAACCTGCGTTGGCAAGTCCGTCCACATCGAACATGATGGACTTTCACCGTTGGTTAGACGAGCGACTGCCCACGGAACAGCATGCAGGCAGTGCACCCACACACGAGTCGCCGGTGAGTCCTTTCCCATCCCTGCATGTGCCCACTGTGGGCACATGTGTCGAACCACAGAAATACGAACGCCGGTCGAAGCAGCAATCTTGTCTAGGATACCACCGGAGAACTTGTGATTGCATCCACGGCGAGTTGAGAGAGGGAGATCCGAACGTGAGCGGCACGTCCCATGCAATCGAAAAAAAAAAAAAAAAACCCCGTCCGAGTCGTTGCCTAGCGTCCTTTCGCCTTCGAAACCGACCTGTCGCTCCGAGTCGCGCTCTGACAACGGCCCTACTTGATCAACACAGCCCGCCTCACGCACCCGATGATCGGAACGTCGATCTGTCCTCACGACATCACGACGGTGCAGGCGATGATGCCCACGTCCCCCCGACGCATGCGGCGTAGCGCAACAAACTCGTCCACCACCACCGACCTTCGGGCGAGTCGTAACTCTGCCGTCCTGGATCCACTTCCGACGACGCGTCGATGTCGACTCGGCTGAACGCGCCCCTGCCCCCCTGCCCCCCCAGCGGCGTGCATCACGCCACGAGTCGAGCGCTGCGCCGACTCCTACAGACGCTCGCGCGACGCCGACGTGCGTGGGCACACCAGTCCGTCCGCCGGGATCGTCGTTGACGACGTCCGGCACGATTCCGCGATCGGCGCGCTCTTGAAACACCGTTTCTTTCGTTACCTCGGCTCCCCTTGTCGCTTGGACGAGATCTTCCGACCCTCCACTGCCGGACGGTGAAACCTCACGGCTAGGAGGTTATGCGAGGCCGGATGTCATCTGCTTGCAGGGTCGTTTCAAGCCGATACCAGTTTCAGATCAATCAAGCACAGTCGTGCTACCAAAGGTCTGACGGCCTACCGAAGTCCATGGTATTCATGAGTGTATTAGTACAGAGCACATTATGTAGTTCTACTACTTGTGGGCGAAAGTAAGACGTCAAAGGCGTAAGAATTCGTAAACGACGCAAAAAAAGAGAACAATACATTGGCCGAGGTATAGGTTATATAATTACAAGCCAGCACGGTCTTCATCAACCACTAGCCTTGACGTCTTCGCGCGCTTCCGTACTAGGAGATCATCGGCGAACCCGGAGGAATCGTCCTGGCTCTCTCATAAGCCTTCACAAATACATCTTCCCAAAGCTTCCTCGAGAGATCCGAATCCAGACGATCCGCCATAGCAGACGTGTTCCAGTACCAGGAAGGAGATTTCGCATGCTGCTCCATAACCACTCCAAAGAAGTCCGCTAGCGCGTCTACGGACTCGGGATAAATCACGGAGTCAACCACGTTTACGGACAATGGACTTCGCGGGATGAACCCGGCGATTCGAGCCGACTCAAGGGCTGGAGAGATCTCGGCGAAGCCGCACGTATTGAGGGCAAGACAGAAATGGCGTAGCGATCCGAGTCTCGAGAGAACCTGAAGGAGGCCATCTGGCGTGATTCCGCCTGTAGTTTTCCATCCCCATTCTTCGTTGATGAGAAGACGTTCTAGATGTGGCCACGCAGACACTAATTGGAGAAGGCTTTCGTCCGTCAAGTTCACGGTGCAAGCGATGTTGATATCAATGCGGCGGAGCTGGCCAAAGGCCATGCATGATGCAATCTCGTCGGAGGTAAGCTCGCACCGCTCTAAACCGTTGTCGGTGGAGTTGGGGGATCGTACTTGAATCAACCTAAGGCTGACGAGAGAACGACTGGAGCAACATTTCTGAAGCGCAGACAGATATGTTCGGAGGGTATGTTTGGAAGGGCAGCTGTCGATGTAGACAGTGAGCGACTCAATGGTCGGGAGGCGGATATGAGAAAGTAGCCTTGTTATGGTCTCCAACGACTGGGAACATATCTCGAAATCGCGCAGTTTGGAGAAGAACAAGATGGAGCCGGAAGACGTGATGTGGTCCATTGCTACAGTGCTCAATGAGAACGAGAGACCGGTGAGGGAGGGCGTACGGGAAAGGTGTGAAAGGGTGTCGCTGTCCAAGTTGATATATGGACAATATAGGACCTCCAAGGTCGACCAGCGGCACACCAGACCGCAAATGGCATCATCCAAGCCGATTTGGGGGCGGCGCATGCGAATCCGGAACTTCCTTATGTTTGGACAGAGGACGGCGAGCGAGTGGGGGAAAGTATTGAACGGAGGGACATCCCCAAACACGAAATTGATCTCGAGAGAAGTCAGCGACGAGACCGCGAGGTGGTGCATCAAAGGAAATGTTTCCCTTATGAATTCCCAGCGCAGGATGCGAAGGTTGGGGAACATTGGATCAGGGTCAGAGGGATTGAAAAGCGTTTTGACCGAATCCCAATTGAGCCCTCTGGTGAAGTCGAGCACGGATCTAATACGGCGAGTATAGTTCCGAAGAATGTCCCACTCTTCCGACTTCAACGCCCTGGTAAACAAATACCACTGCGTGACATCAGAACCCACGACGGTGTCCGAAAGGGATAGAAACAGGCTTACCGGATACCCCGGGTAAATTCGATGCGAAGCTTCAGGAAGACACCGTGCAAGGGGTGAGAGATCGACCAACTCTGTCCAAAGCACGTCCAGAGCAGGCTCTTTGAACGCGTGACAGGTTCTGGCCAGCGCGGCCAGGTCAGCGGTGGGGCGCGCGCCGCGCAGCTTGTTGGCGGGGTATGACGAGTAGCAGTGACCGAAGACATTGAGAAGGATCTCTTCCAAACGGAGGGCGGGATGCATGACGATGAGGAGGAGGAGGAGGAGGAGGAGGAGGAGGAGGAGGAGAAGTGAGATGAGGGCTTTCCGAGGTCACGAGATACTTATATGCCTACGAAGTTCCGTGCCGATACACCTATTTTGGTATGTTTTGGTCGCCATCACGCCACGATCGGACTTTTCGCGCGTATCATGTCTGCACGTCGTCTTGGACGCCACGGAAAAAAATAAAACTGAGACGGTGTT
The DNA here is from genome assembly GCA_038089955.1 of Strobilomyces dryophilus. Taxonomy (NCBI): domain Eukaryota; kingdom Fungi; phylum Basidiomycota; class Agaricomycetes; order Boletales; family Boletaceae; genus Strobilomyces; species Strobilomyces dryophilus. The sequence goes on from JBBPLT010000192.1 coordinate 26,359, forward strand.
CACGACGCTTAGCGCTCACTTTCCGTCCATTTGCGGCGTCGCTTCTCGAAGACGAGCGAGTTTGGGCCTCATAGATTGGCGACCGGACGAACCCGAGTTGATACCCTGCACAACTGTGGCAGAGCCCTCGATCTTGGCGAACCACTCAGAGGAGGGCGAACGCAAGGTGCGTGAGTGGCGCCACGTTCATCCCGTCAATATCGGTGCGAGCATAAGCCGACTGTGAGGGCCGGTCCACGACTTCGCGTTCCAACTTGTTCGTGACCAGTGGACCGAGAAGAACCTACAACGACGATCGCTTTGGTCGTTCGATTCATTCACTCTTTGCGCTGTTAGGCCTGGAGAGAACGGATTGATGAAGCTTCTCACGATTCGGAAGCCGGCAGATAAGGTACTTCTTATCGTGACAAGTCATGTGCCTTCAAACGCCGCAAGGGGACGCAAGCGGAACGCGAGGGGAACGCCCTCTGCCACTTCCTGCTGGCAGCCAGCTTCCTTCAAGGAAAGACTGGATTGCATCCACCGGATCTCTGAGCGGCACGGACCTTGGGATCACGTACCGTACGTTTTCATCCCCAACGGTACGTCATGCTCGGTCGGGGAGCCCCACAAAGTTCGCGTCCCCGCATTCCGTTTTCGTTGTAACGCGTCGCGTGCGCGCTCTTCTCTCCATGAGGTCATACGAGACAAGTGACTAAATTACTTAGCTCCTTCCGCGCTCGTCCCGTACATGGCTTCCAAACCGTACGTTACACGCTTCGGCTTTCGATGGCACATCAATGCGTACGCCACCTTGGCAGTGCCTCTATGCCCATCAATATTAATCAAACGCGGTGGCCCACGCGGAGAGATCGTTCTCATGGACGCTCAACGTTCGGCGCTAAACTAGAACTACACCACAATCGAATTTGAAATCTTCCTTCCTCGGCCGACCCTACCGACCCCCCCTTCATTCCCACGAAAAAGGGCATCTCAACCTGCCTCTGCAACGCACCGCCGCCCGATGATCGAGACCGCGCGCGCATACACCTCCCCCCACCGCCCCGCATACACCTTGCTGTTCATCCGCCACGTGAACGCCCAACTGCCCCACGCGCGCAACGTGAACCTCGTCGAGGACGCTGCCGAACCCAGAAAGGCACCGACGCCCGGGACGCTCGTCGCGTCGATGGCCGAGTCGACGACGTCGAGCACGAACGAGGGCGGGATCAGCCCGAACCCGTCTGGCAAGGGCTGAGGAGAGGGAGAGGGGGCGGCGTACCCGCGCGTGTCGAGCGCGAGCGCCACGCGCGCCAGCGAGGGACAGCACTGCAGGAGACGTACGAGTCCCTCGGGGGTGATCCCGCCCGGGGACTGCCAACCCCACCCCACGTTGACGAGAAGACACTCGAGGTGGGGCCACGCTGGCGCGAGCTCCAAGAGCTGGGCGTCCGTCAGGTCCACGCCCCATCCGAGATTGAGATTCAGCCGGCGGAGATGCCGGAAGGCCGTGCTGGGCTGCAGGTCGTCGGCGGTGAGGACGAGTGGATCGGGGCGCGGAACGGAGAGCGAGTAGTGGATCTGGGTCAGCCTTAGCTTCATGATGGCATCGCTGATCCCGGTCGAGTGCAAGGCGCTCAAGAAGGATCTGAATTCTTGCTTGGAAGGGTAGGCACTGATCTCGACGCTGAGATCCGTGACGGCAGGCAGTTTTGCGTTCGCAAGGAGTTGTACGATTGTAGAAAGGGACTCGGAGAACAGTTTCAGCTCCTGCAGCGTCGAGAAGAGGAGCGTGTCTGAGGGAGTGAGTTTGGAGCTCAAAGAAAATGTGAGCTGTGTCAAGTCTGACACACGTGCTAAATGCGCGAGCGCATTCGCGTCCAAGGCAATATGAGGACAATACACTACCCGAGGGTTCGACCACTGACAAAGGTAGTCTGAGACGAGTTTGTCAAAGGTGGCTTCAGGCTGATGCACGCGAATGGCGAGCTCTTTTATATTCGAGGAGGGACCAGGAAAGGGCTCAAGAGATTCGCGCAAGAGAAGCAGATTTCCCACCGAGACGAACGAATAATTGAGCGAAACCAAGGAGGGAAGATGCTGATGCAACAGGGGCGTGACTTCGGTGGCGAACGTGCAACGCAAGTAACGGAGATTCGGGAAGAGCGGTTCGAGATCCGGTGGGTTCAAAAACGTCCTGATGCATTCGGGGCGAAAGGCACTTCCAAAGTCAAGCACAGAGCGGACGCGCCGCGTATAGCTCCGAAGGGTAGCCCATTCGCCTTCTTCGAGCGGCCGTCTGAAGGAATACCACTTTAATATATGATATGATGAGTTGCACATTTCCGAGATCCAAACAAACAGCCTACCTTGAAGCCTGGTGTTATTTGAAAGGCGATCTCCGGAAGACACCTTGCTAAAGGGGAAAGGTCGGGCAGTTCCGACCAGAGTGCGTCCAGTGCAGGTTCCTTGAACAAGCGGCACGTTGTGGCAAGAGCGATGAGGTCAGAAGTAATGCCAGGAGGTCTTCCGTGCTTATAGTTCTTGAAGAGGGGTTCGTTGCAATGCTCGACAATGTTCAGGAGCACCTCATCTATCTCGAGCGCGTAGCGCACTGTCTTGAGCGGATGTCGTGGGGCCTATAGAGCAAATGTCAGCGACGCCGATCTCCTCGAGCAGGAGACTGAAGAAGAGGTAGGCGCATAATGAGCTGAGCTCCGGCTGCCGTTCACCCCAATCCTTCATCCCCAAGCGGAGTATGAAATCGGAAGGATTTGCAAACAGGTCTTGGTTAGGAAGCATAATATCGTGTCGCAGCAGGGCACACGATCGCTTGGATAACTACTTACCATCGTCAAATGGGAGGACTCGAACATGGGCGGAAAATCCTGGTTGGACGCCGACAAGGTTTCGTGCGAGTGCAACGATTTATCCCGCCAGCGATGTGCTGGCAAATGTGGTTTCAGCCTACGTGTCACACCACAACGGTCTCGGAGAGGGACGGAACCAGTATCGCAACGCGGGGTAACGTGGTATGAACGACGGCGCATGTTGAGCGTTTGGTGACATCGTCACGTCTTCGGGAGGTACCGCGAGCTCGATCGCGTAACCGGAATTTCATCGCTCACCACGTTGTTTGGAGCATCAGCATCCGTCCACCATCCCAGTAGACAGTTAATGCTTGCCTTCATCGTCGACGCGTGCACGCGCCTTGACAGGGAGTGATTATTTCTGGGGTAGGTATATCGGGCATCGGATCAATGATGTCATGTCGATCCAGATCGGGACCTCATTGGGCTGATGAGTGGTGAAAGTGCAGAGGCACACCTCGTTTCTCTCTTGGAAATGACTGGCACGCGTAGGTCGCCACGATGTGATGCGAGGTAGCATCATGCTCGTCGTATCGGGAACTGAACAAGAAAAGTATGAGCATGATGTCACCAGACGTCCATAAATGTGGAGCGTATTGCAATAAAGGACCGAGGAGTAAATCAGAACCTGCACAGAGCCATCTGATAAAATGTGCTTCGAGGCCGAGAAAAGCGGCCCGTGGAGTAGACGCCAAGAAAGAGAGAAAATTGTAGCGTCCCCGTTTCAGTAACTATGGAATACGGAGCACCTTTTTGGCAGAGTCGTGGTGAATTACAGAGACTGCAGCTACTTGGAATACGACGTCAGGACTGGGGCGAGAGGTTCCAAAAGTCGACTCCAAGAGTGGTGCGTAGTCGGAACGAGACTCGGAAAGTAGGACATACCCGGTTCCAAGACTCGACTGGTGCGACGCCTGGAAGACGGCGCACGTCGATTTTTGGTGTGTACGCAGCAACAGAAAGAAGGGCTGGGCGACCCAGACGACAGCATAGTTATTCACGAGGCAAGGTAAAAGGAGCGCGCGAGGATGCGGCCCGACGTCGAGACCTGAGCTACCCCATGGATTGCCTAGACAGAGTCGGCCTAGATTCGGAGAGCCCCGTGCCTATACGCTGATTGCGTCTATCACCGTTGGCATCGTGTTGTACCGGAGCGATACTACGGGCATGAGTGCAGACGAAGCCTCGCCTACCGGAGTCGTCGAGACGTCGTGGCCGCCGTAGAGGCATGTCGCCAAAGCGTTGAATCAAGGCTCAACTTGATTGTCGGAACGGAAATCGGAAGGGTACGTGTTTGCACACGCTTGCTCGCGTAAGGAAAGCTCTGCGAAACTGCGCAACTCGCCCCAAGACGACGACGACGACGACGACCACCGCACCCTCCTCGACTCCAACCCGCCCCTGTACGCCAACGACTCGCCCCTCGAGCTCGAATTCCTCGCATCGGCCCCCCATGGAAGCCCTCGTACGCGTGACGGAGACCCTCAAGTCCATCCGGGTACGTCTCCGTCCTTGAACTCTGCCTCAGGTTCCCGCCGACCGCCGTTCTGACCGACAGGAAACCCGGCTGAGCGCCCTCCGATCGCCAACCGAGTTCTTTGACGTCCACCGCCTCTCCAGACCCGCCGACACTTCGCAGGCCGTGTCGGTGCGTACCTCCCCCTTGCCTCGCGCGCAGCTGTGCTGATCCCCGTTCCGCAGCGCATCACCTACAACACGCGCTACTTTTCCGGGAACTACACCCTCATCGTGCTCGTCCTCGCCGTCTACGCTCTGTACGTCCCCCTCGTCCCAGTCCCCCCTTTGACCTTTGTTTTTTTCATCCCTTCTTGGCTCGGCGTAGGATCACGAGTCCACTTCTCCTCGTCGCCCTCGGGTTCCTCTTTGGCGGCTTCGCCCTCGTCAACAAATTCGGTTCGTTCCCCCCCCCCCCCTTCTTTCTCCCTCTCGCTTTCTCCCGCCCCCGCCCCCTGGTCCACCCCACCCCCCTCAGGTCCGCCCCCCTCTTTCTTTCCTCCTCTCGCTGACTCCCGCCCCGCCCCCTAGGTCCCACTGAACCGATTCAGGTCGGCTCGACGACCATCACCCAACAACGTCTCTACGTCGCCCTCTTCGTGATCGGCATCCCCCTCCTCTGGATCTCCTCCCCCTTTATGACATTTTTCTGGCTCGTCGGCGCTTCATCCTGTCTCATACTCGGACATGCAGCCCTGATGGAACCGGGCGTCGAGAGCGAGTACGCGGCCGTCCAGGACTCGGTGTGAGACCTGGCGGCGCGATTTAGATTTTTTGTTTCTTTTTTCCTCTATCTTTTTTGGGATACGATGTGTAAAGACGAGGACTCGGCCCGGTAGGACCTGTGCGTCCCTTGGCGCCACTGTATGCCTATAAGTAGGTACATCTCCGTCCGTTACCTTTGTCTTTCGCTCTGAGTCCGCCCCACCACGTCATGACACCTGATCCAGGGACCGCTCCTGTCGGTTTTTGCATGGCCACCACGTCGCACCCGGAAGAGAGATGAAAAATAGACAAAATAATACACGGTTGAAATCCATCCACGACATGCTGTCCCGATTCGAACGCGAACGCAGAGAGAGAAAGAGAGAGAGTAAGAAGTAAAACGTCGACGAACGCGGCCCCGGAAACAAGCGATCAAGAGCGATGCGACAGAGCATACCAAATACATAAATAGCAGCGACATACGGCGAGCGAGAGAGAGAGGCGGACCTCACAGCAAGGGTAACCATTGACCTGCCGGGGCTGAGCATCGGACGCGAGATCCGACAGAGAGAGGACGCACCGATGACGATGCTCGGCAGATCAAAGATGTCCCTTCGGATCGAGAAACAAAACGTGGCTGGCAGCGGCGCGCCGGACGGCTTGAGCAAGACGCAGTGCGAGTAGACAGCCTTGGTCGTGTTCTCGAACGCGTGCGAGGCAAAGTTTTCCCAGTACTCGACCACGGATTGGTTTTCGAACAACTGCGGAGAGTGCGAGGGAGAGAACGCGTAGCGTCGGCCGAGGTGCGCGCGCCGTGAACAGAAAGAGGAGGAGCAGAAAAGGAGCTGGGCGTTACCTCGTAAATGTATTTGCGTCGGCCGACCAACTCTTCCATCGGCCATTCGGTCAACATGCAGAATTCGGGCGCAACGAGACAGATCTCGCCCGTACGACGCCATACGACGGTCGGGGTGCCGCTGTACGAAATGAGCTTCTCAAGTTCCTTCGGTTTCGCCCGTGAGTCACGTGGTCGTTCTTGGGAAATGAGGAACGCACGATCAGGGAACGCTGGAAGCATTTTTCGACAAACACTTCGTCTTCGTCCGTCATGGGCATTTGCAGCGCGATCAGCGATGGTCGAAATATGGCGAGCGCCCGAACGATGCGCAGAATGTCGTTCTTCTCGAACCTGTCACCCACGCGAGGCGTTATCAGGAGTGTCTAGATAAGCTGCGCGCGAGTCGGGCGCCAGGAGGTACGCACCGTGTTGGGAGATGTTTCATGAGAAAGTGATAGCCCTCGGTGTAGTCGTAAGGGGCGGTGACGTTGAGCGGCTGTGGTCGGGTTGAGCGCACGGATCAGGAAGGAGAAAGAACGGACCGAGAGGTGTTCTAGGCTGCTCTGGTGTGTCGAGCTGGTGGAGGACGGAGAAGGATGCGCAGATGGCTCAAGGGAATGAGGACCAGCCTCTTTGGAGGGGATGCGAAGGGCGCACATGGGTGCAACTGGAGGGGGGTCGCGGGAATAACGCGGTTGAAGCTGGGGCGGCTGATAAGACGTTGAATACGGAAGGTCGGGGAGAGGGTCCTGGGAAGGTCGGGAGAACTGTGTGGGAGAATATGAGATAAAGGCAGTCGTAGGTGAGGTATGGGCTGTGGCAGCAAGCGTCGGTTCGGGGATGGACAGTCGCGTGGGTTCAGCGAACGGATAGGATTGTTGTGGCCCTGGTTGGTAATGAGGCTGAGCGTGTAGCGGCTCTGGCGACCACGCGGAGTTCGGGACGGTCGACTGTAGTTGGGGTTGGGAGGGGGACGGGGCGGTGGCCGAGGCCGAATCAGGGGGGCTCGGATTGCCGAGTATGGCGGAGAGGATGGAGTACTCGAGGTTGGCGGCCTCTGAGCCAAAGGCAAAGTTAGGGTCGAAGGAGACGTTGAAGACGGGATCGTTTGTGGGAAAGGGCTCGGCTGTGAATGAGGACATTGAGACGGAATGGAAGAGGCGCTCGAGAACGAGATTTACATGTGGGTATTGGGGGGAGGGGGTGATCACAAGAATTCTTTTCCTGGACGGAGGCCTTGGAGGACTTGAGTTGTTCTGCTCACGTGATCAGGGAGAAGGATGGTAAGCGAGTGGATGGACGGACCGAGCTCGTCGTCGTCGAGGAGGTACTTTGCCTTTTTGCGATGGCCCTCGACGCAGCTGCTGGCCATGCCGCGCTTGATGCAGCGCTGGCAGGGCCGTGCTGTGGACGGGGTGAGCGTGCGCCGTGGAAAGCGTATGGGGACGGACAGTCGTCGCATGTGAGATGGGCCTTTTGGCAGTGTGCACAAGCGCGGTTGGCCTTTTTCTTCTTGGGGCCGTCTCTGTGCTTGCGGGGTAGCTGGGAGGCAGAGTCGCCGCTGTCGTCTGGAGACGGCACGCGCCTGCGCTTTGGGTGGTGGGGGATCCTGCGGTCCATTGTGGGGAGACGGGGCGGACGTGCAGTATATAAACTCGAATTACATAATAAATTATTTTCCATGGGTCTCCGTCGACTTGCGCGGGCGATTGGCTGGGCGGATGCTCGACGAGAACTGGCGTGGATCTTGAAACACTCGCGACCGGACGCGGTCGTGTCTGACATGCTCGACAGGAGAATCACAGGCGAACCGCTCCAGTACATTCTCGGTCTGTCCCTCTTCCGATCCCCGCACGCTCACCCCGCGAACCCATTCAGGAAACGCCCCCTTTGGCCCGCTCGACCTCCTCGTCCGGCCCCCCGTCCTCATCCCCCGTCCAGAGACGGAGGACTGGGCCATCCGTCTCGCACGCTCCCGCAGCCCGTCCCCCGCCCGTCCCCTCCGCGTGCTCGACCTCTGCACCGGCTCGGGCTGCATACCCCTCCTCCTCTGCCATCTCTGGCCCAAGGCCAGCGTCGCCGCCCTCGCCGTCGACGTCTCCCAGGACGCGATCCGTCTCGCGGCCGACAACGCCTCCCGTTGCGGCACACACGACCGAAACACATTCACACCCCTCCTCGCAGACATCCGCGATCCCGCGTTCCTCTCCCGTCTCGACCCCCCCTTTGACGTCATCACTGCCAACCCGCCATACGTCCCTATTCGCGAATACCACGCACTACCCGCCTCCGTCAAAGACCACGAGGACCCCCGCGCGCTCATCGGCGACCTACCCGGCTCCCCGCACGCCGACGGCCTCTCCTTTTACCGTCTCATTGCCACCCTTCTCACCCACGACGGCCTCCTCGCGCCCCGCGCCACCATCGCCCTCGAAGTCGGCCATGACCAGGCCCACGCCGTCTCCCACATCCTCCGCACCACCTCTGGTCTGTCCCTCGGTCCGGTGGAGATATGGCAGGACCCGTGGAAAAAGGACCGCGTCGTGCTTGCGCACGTCGCATGAGCGTGCGCCCCGCCGGGGCGCCGCATCTTCTTCGCTTGGTTACATGGAAATCCTCCCTGACGTCGGCGGTCGTACCTGTGATCGCTTTACAACGTCCGACTGCCACCTCACCGCGGTTTCCCACCACTCTTCCCTTTTCTCTTCTTCTCACGGTTTCCCAGACCGCAAACGCCCATTGCGGCAAGCGACGGTCCGGACGGCTCTTGGGCCTTGGCCGATCGCGGTCCAGACGATTGTTTTATGGGTTACGCATGAAAATCACGATCGTCCCTATTACACGTTGTCCGGCACCGGTGTTTCGAATCGTCGCTATAGTAGCGCAGTCCAGCTAGCCCACCATGTAGACGTGCCCCTCTCCCCAGATCGCCGTCCCCCCACAGCTTCTTTCGTCCGACACTTTCCACAAGTCGCGACGCCCTGCCGTTGGTCTGTAACACAACTCCTGATCCGCCTCTTCCTATTTTTTTTTAATTTTTTATTGGTTGGTTTACCTCGCGATTTGTCACCTCGTCCACTAACCTCAGATATCCCCGTTCTCCCAAGCCTCCAACAACCACCCCATCTGCCTCTGCACGACCCCGAACGCGACCCACTGCACCCCGATCCCATCGGACCCAGAAAGCGCGCACACTGCCTCGTGCGCCCACTGCTGACACCGCCAGTCCGCCCGCCCGCGCCAGACCTGGACTTGCCTCACCGCGCGCTCAAAGGCGCCCATGTGCGCCGGATAGACCCACCCGATCACGTGCGTCCCGCGCCAGTCGGGCAGCGACTCGGGCGAAAAGCTCACAGGGAGGAACTGGGCCGTGTACGTCTCGGGCGTCCCCACCACCTCGTAAAAGTTGCCCTGGGACGGCGCCTGCGCGCGACCCGACCCCGCGGACGACGTCGCGGTGCGTACGAAGAGGGCCCAGTGGAGCGGGTTGGGGCGTCGTCCGGACCCCGACTCGCCCCGCCAGAATTGGACGAGCTCGATGGGGTAGGCGCCTGGTGGGACGTGCACGGGGGCGAGCGTGGGTCTGGGCGGAGTCGGAGTGTGTCGCGCCATGGGCACGTGGGTCGGGAGCTGCGCCGGCACCGGCATCGGCGCGGCGAGGGGGGCGGCGGGGGCGGCGCCTGTGCCCAGCGGGGCCACCATCGCTGGGTTGACGGTGACCCCGTACGCGGAGCTTGCGGGTGCCGCGGCGGGCGTGTGTCCGTGAAAGACGGCTGCGAACGCGTGTTAGTCCACTCGGTCGACGAGGGACGGGGACGGGGTCCAGGGACTCACGGGTGCAGACGGGGGCGGTGCCTGTGCCCGTGCTTGTGCCCGGCTGGGTCACGAACGCTTGGTTGCCGTACGCGGAGTCTGCGTGCGCTGCGTTGGAGACGGCTGGGAACGCAGGTTCGTCCACTCGGTCGACGAGGGACGGGGGACGGAGACTCACGAGTGCCCGCGCGGTGGTGGTGGTTGTAAGCATGCATGCTTTTCTTCTTCGTTGATGTTGACTTCGGGTCTTCGAGTTTGTTGCGTCGCGTTCGAGGTCGAGCTTTTATCCTCGACCTCTGCGCGTGGACGAGTCCATCAAACCATCAGACAAGTAACCCGGTTTGGTGGTTTTTTTGGGTGATGTGGACCGCAGTCTGTTTCTTTCTTTTTTCTTGCGCTCCGACCTTCATTAATTTGACCTTTCGCTGATCCACGACTCACCGCACGGCCACCTTTTTTTCGTCTATTGCATCGTGGATTCATTCATCTGGCGGACGTGTCGGCGGGGGGTGGCAATTTAGCCGGTGCCGGCGGACAATGGGAGCGCGCGTTTACCGACGGTGTTTACTGATAAGAGCTGGCAGTCAGAAGCGGACGTAGAAGCGCGTCCAGACCTGAAAAGCAAACGAGTCGAGTGGTGGTTGTGGAAACGAACGCGAAAGAACAATGGAGCCACGATGCGTGGACACGCGACGTCGCGGAGTCAGATATGCGTGAGCTCAGCCTCCGCCGGAGGCTCTGAGGGCAAGCAGAACGTAGTCTGGCTGACCTCGAAAAGCACTTATCTGTACCCTCCACTCAGCTCTGAACCAGACCGCTATCCTTGCGGATGTGCCTCGAGGGCCGGCTACTCAACCAATGCGGTTAAGGACCCTTTGGCTTGCTGTGCGATCGATCACTTCCTCTAATGGAGGTCTCCAGGTGGGACGACACGACGTCGTAGCACTGCTTGGAGCCGCGGCAACGTGACCCCTTTTTTTGCCAGGGGGGAGGGGCGCGAGGCTGGCAGCCAAGACCCGGCCGGAGAAGAGCACAGGTCAGAGCTGCGTACAGAGGTGGGTCCTATGAAGGAACGTGCGTCATAACGTAAGCGCCCGCCCGCTGCCCGGTGTCCAGCGTCCGGTCCGACGTCGGCCCACTTTGAGGGGGGAGAGGCACGCGTTTCTCGCCCATCGCGCACTGGCAGGAGAGAAGTGTATGGTCGTGACAAGGGAGTGCGGATGGGTTCGCATCGTAGCCACGTCGGCTGGTGCTCGCCGTGCACGCCGCGGGCTCGGCACGTGTAACTATCGTGAAAATGGTCCGCCCATGGACGCGGTGTCTCTGAACCTGTTACTTGAGAAGGACGACGCTCTGCGAGTTCACGTGAGCGCCCACCTCGCAGAATCGGACCGGCGTACCAATGGTGGCGCGATGCCGCCTATAACCGCTCGACGCCGGCGTTCCCAGATATGTATCACTTGATTCAGGATGTTTGTGCGGCTCTCGAGGCGTTCGTCGCCTTGGTAACGCCACAAAGAAAGAGATTCGATTAAGATGTGCCCTCGTGTCTCGTTCCATCCAGGGGTAAGAGCGAGAGTTAAGAATCCAGCGTACCTCGGGGAGAATGAATCAACCTCAGCGGGGCCGCAACCCTCGGTAGCATTCGAGCGTCGTGGCAACGTCGTCAGGTGAAAGAGAAGAAGAAGAAGAAGAAAACAAGGGGACTCTGCGAAGGCTCTCACGACGAAGACGTTTGAGACGACCCGCGACGCGTTCGACGGCGCGTCTCGCGCACGACACCTCCACGCGACACGCTAGTAAACGAGCCCATGCGTCGATCTCGATCGCAGAACGAGGCACACGTATCAACCGTCCGGTTTCGACGCCACCATGGTTCCTGTGGAGTGATGTGACTCGGACCGTCACCGCGCTCGACACGAGTGGCGCTTACCCACCGACGACGTCAAGACCACATACGGGGATGATTGGCCAACGCAAACACGCGGCCCCATCGATGGCGGTGCAGCGGCGGTCCCGATTCCATCGTCTCTTCCCAAGCCCGGAAGGAAATAGATAAGCCGGGCGTACGAGCAAAGAAAGTGGCCAACGACAGCACTGATTCTTCTTCAATGTGCGAGTCGAGGACATTGAGCGAGAGCGCGCGCGGAAACGCCAGGTTCTGCAGCAGTCCGCTCTTGGCTGCCTCGACGTACCCACGCGTGTCCATGGCAAGGGCGATGCATTGAAGCGACCGACAGTTCTGTAAAAGCTCTAACAGTCCGTTCGGCGTAAGGCCACCTGCAGCGTTCCAACCGAATGTTCATTGATCGAGAGAGATTGTAAGCGCGGCCACGCCGACGCCAGCGCTAGCACATCCTTGTCCCTGAGTCCCACGTCCCATCCGATGTCGAGTCCAATCGTTTCGAGATTGCTGAATGCCATACACGGCCCCAAGTCTTCCAAAGTAAGTAAAACTTCCAATCGAGCAGGACTATCAGGAAGATGGTGCAATTCAAAGTGCTGGATGGCGCGGCCGGTGGCGGATGTGCGAAAACTATCCCAGAAGGCGGAAAGTTTCTCCCTGGAAGGGTAGCTGTCAAATGTGGTAGAAAATCTCGTGAGAATAGGTAGTCGAGTCTGAGCAACAAGCTGCGAGACTTGATGCAGCGAATCAGACTGTAAATCCATGTTGTGCAAGCCGGAGAAGATGAGTGGAGTGTCGAAGACCGGCAACGTGATGGATGATGCAAAGTTGATCAAATACAACGCCGGGAGGCGAGATAGATGCAGAATAGCATCGGCGTTTAAGACGAATCGGAAACAACAGAGGTGCCGGATGTTTTGCCACCGGCAGATACAACTGGATAAAGATTTGATGAATGCAACGTCACCGCATGTCACGTCACATCGTATCGGCACGACGACAAGAGCAGTGAGATCAGGAGAGAAGCTGGAAAATGACCGGAGGGGATCCTGAAACCAACGAGGATCATTCAGCACTGCACAAAGGGTCCTGAGAGACGGGAATGGCAGGTGCAACAGATTCGGACGCGTAGCTTGAGTTTCATCGCACTTTAGAGAACGGAGGTTCGGGAAGGGTGGCTCAGCAGTAGGGGAATTGGAAAGGATTGTGCGCGATTTTTTGCTGAGACCCTTTCCAAAGTTACATATGTTCTGGATGCGTCGCGTGTAGTTCCGAAGGATATCCCACTCCTTCTGTGTTAAATGTCTGTGAAACAATACTATTCCGTAGAATGATGGTCAGAGTCAAACAGAGTGAACAAAGACTGCAACCATCTTACCTTGTCTTGGGATAGTTGTCTGGATGCTTTCTGGAGGCATCACGCAAGAGGAGAAAGGTTTGGCAACTTTCGCCATAGTTCATCCAAAGCCGGATCATGGAACGCACGACAAGTCCTAGTCAGAGACGCCAGATCTGGGATTTCTGTTTCATGTTCACCATTATCGTAACAGCAACTAAAGACATTTGAAAGAATGAAAGAATCTCTTGAATTCGAAGAGCGTGATGCATCGTTTTGCGAATCGAACTTAGATCAAGGCCGTTGAACTGGAATGTAGAACAGGGAGGTAGGTCGCGTGACACGCGCCGCGGCGGCGTGGGATCTTTCACTCTGCGCCGCGTCGACCATGTATTATACCGTGACGATATTACTGGAGTCGGTGCTACCGCTATGACCTTGCTTATAGCTATGGCGCCGAACGAGCTGTCGCGTACATATAACTAGATTCGACGGAAGGACTAACTAGTATTCGATAGGAATACCGGTAGACTGAAGCGATCGGGCTCTAAGTGACAGTGGGCCAAGGGTGGTGGCCCACATCGTGGCTCGACGTGGTTTCCCAAGCCTAGTGCAATGCGAGTTCTTTGAATATCATCAGTAGAGCCTCGGCGGCAGTCGAGCATCGTAACAGCGTTGTCAAGTAAAAGAGAAGAACAGACGAGGGGACTCTGCGAAGACTCTCACGACGAAGATGCTTCGGATGACCCACGACGCGTTCGACGGCGCGTCTCGCGCACGACACGTCAACACAACACGCTAGAAGCGAGAGCGCTTCTCGTTCGAGGACAATTACTTCCTTGAGATCCTGTAACATTCAGAGCCGGTCGTAGCGAGTGCAGAGACGGTCTGCAAGGTTATTCAAAGAGTTGGCGCGATTCGGGGTGTCCTGGTGGACGAAGGGAGAGTGCTTCTCTGTCAAGAACAATGGCCTCCGAGCTGCTTGTAGCGAGTGGAGAGATGGACTGCAAAGTTATTCAAAGACTGGAGTAATCTAGGTGTCCTCGTGGGCAAAGCGAGAGTATTTCTCGGTCAAGGGCAATAGCCTCCTCGAGATCTACCATGATGCCAAATTGGTCATAGCGGGTCGAAATGTGGATCGCAAGCAATGTCAAAGACACAGATCGCATATGGAGGCCAGGTCGGCAGAGTTCCAGTGCCTCACGATTGAGTATGATCGCTTCGTCGATGTACCTGGTCGTGGCCCTGTTTCCCTGGTTGAATATAGCAGCGAGAGATTCCACCCGTGAAAGCAGATGTTCAACTACAGGCAGGTCAGTTCTCTTGTCCCTCATGAAGTCCGAAAGGGCCATGCACTTTGCCTTGTAAGGAACGCCCATCGTCTGCGGCCCGAAACGTGTCTCGAACACTCTCGATAGACTCACCGTACGCCTTTTCATTTCGCTTCATTTTCTTTCTTCTTCGTCACCATTTTTCCTGACGTCACCTCCCTTTGTCTCTCTACCTTACGCTCATCCTCACGCGCCCTATTTAGTCTCGCCTGTAGTATCTCTCCGAGGTCGTCGAATCGAGTAGGCTAATCGCTATCCCCTTTGAACTCACCCTCTCGCCTTCAACGCGTTCCATCGCTGCAAACCAATGCTAACCCACCACCTACATACCCGCCTTGCAAGAGAACGCATCCTGCCTGAACGGCCAGAGTGCTGAGCCTTTCAACGGAACGGAGCCTGATGCAAGCCACAGAGGAGCCAGCGTTGTTGGACAAGTCTTGTTGAGTGTGCAAAAGTCGTGTTTCAAAGACCGACACACGAATACTAAAACATTGCGACCCCTTTCTCAAACCCGTCCTCGCCTCAAGACAACCACACGTTCGTTCATTGAGTATCACCGGAACTCTTGGAGCACAACGGATCGTCCAAGAGGTTAGCTACTTGCCATGCTCATCCGCATCTCTGGGGTCTGACGCGGCTCAGACACGTTGTTTCGATCGCAACTTCCAAGGGCTCTCAGAGTACCTCACGCGGTAGAAGATCAAGTCCCTCGATCATTCCTCTCCGCCGCGGATCTCCTAACAGGCTCTTGCTTCGTCCCCTTTCCTTGTGCTCCTTCGCTGCGAGCTGACGCTTCGTGCTCACCCTTTTCCCGCTGCCATCCACCGTGATACATCGCCCGAGCACGACATCGTTATACAGAACACCCGGAACGCTACTCGCGCACTCGAACGCGACCATGATAGAGCGCTGACACCGATACGCGACACGGACTTGTATGTCTAGCCATGCGTCATGTTACAGTTTGTCGCGTTCCATGGCTTCCGATCAGCGTGACTGTCACGAGCAGAAGGCGACATTAGTCTCACATCGGGTTCGAGCACGCACGACGAATGGCGCAGGCTCCGAGAGGGACAAGGACAAGGAGGACCAAGTCGACGGCACATGCCGTTGCCCCCTCGATCTGCCACGCGCCTCATGTGGCATTCTAGTCGACCAAGCAGATCAACGCTACACTTCCATCGCCTCTACCTCCCCGACTCACCCGTTTCTCGCCTAGTGTCTTTTCATGGCCCATCGATGAACACATAATATATAGGCACGTCGGGCGACGACGCTCGCGCGTTCGTTAGCCTATCAACGTCCTATTTCTGAGCAGTCGGTATCATCTATTTCAGACAGTTGCCGCTCTCCCTTTGTGGTACCCCCTTTTAGTCGACGTGATACTGACCGATTCGAAGCGAGAGGCTGGCTTCAACATCCAGTCCGTCAGCTCGAGTTCGTCTCCGAGTGGTTTGGAAGGAGCGAAACAATATAGTCCTCGACGGGTAATCTTTGGCAGGGTGTAACGTAAATCACAACGGGAGTGATATATTTGAGAATGTCGTCGATCTTGGGATCGCGTAGCGACTTCATCGCTTCGTATGGATTCGATTCTTTAGCGCCAGGTTCAAGGAAGGCGTATCTGAGGAGATCGGCAAGATCACTGAGCAGGCCATGCGCAGGAACGCCCGGAAAGATGACAGGCGTCAAACCTTTTGATAAACAATAAAAAAGTCTGAATTCTCGTCCTCACCTTCACAGATCTTCCTGGTGAACGACGTGCGGGATTTAATGTCAAAAGTCCAGCGAAGAGAGCATGGTGACTGTCAAGAGGAGCATCGGACTGCAACATGTCCTGCAACGTATGATCTGTGCTCCTGGAATCCACGACAAGCCGTGCAGACAAAAGCTCTGCTTGAAACTGCGAGATACAGCTTGTATAACCTGCAGCATCCATGATCCGCGCAACCTGTCGAGATTCCTGAGATTCCGTCGCCTTCCCAAGACCAATCAGATACCCCTGAGCTTCAAGGACGACGACGTCCCGTGGGTGAAAATGTCGCGATTTTGGCGAGGTACGTATGTGACCAGAAGAACCTGATAACGCCAGTGGTGATCACGGACGGGGACTCCATCAAGCCGCCGAGAAGCGCATCGCGGGATGGCATGCACCATCCCCTTCACGTTGTCGAATCGCGTCAACGCCTTGCGGCCGACCATGCCTAGAATGAGCCGACGACGAACATGACGCGGGCGCCTGATTTTATTTTTGAGAGGCACAATGGCATCTGAAACCGCCTAAGCTGGTCCCGAAATGCGCGGCACTTGAAGGCGTGGGGTTCATTACCACTGGAAGGGCACCGGGCCTATCCAATACAACCGAGGCCGATCCAGTGCTAAAGGCTATCCCACGGTCCCAAAGCTGATACCCGGTGCCTGATTTCTGGCCCTGGCGATAGAGAACGGTGGGCGGTGCTCTGATGAAGGGTGGCACAAACCAGACCCTCCGAGGTAACATCAAGGTCGGCACGGGGGAAAGGCCATCATTTGCCACTTGCTTTCGTTCGGAGTTTCTACGAGCCAGTCGACAATGGTTCACTAGTTCCGGCTGCCCAGCTGCCCCCAGTATGTAACTGCCAGTCTTGGACGTAGCGCTCAGCGTTTAACGTTGCAACACTCGACTGGTGCTGGGACCAGTGCCTAGTTAAGTTCCTCCAACCGCCATCCCTTCGAGTGACAGTCTCAATGAGGTGTGCGTTGTCTGGAAGCTAGCACTCCAGCACGCGTGGTAGGGGCTTAAAATGAGCGAGCGCTCGAAAGGGTACTTATGGGAGGAGTGGACTCCAACGGTCCAGGAACGCGTTCAAGTTTGGTTCAAGTTGTACAGTTTGTGAGTCCGCCAGGCACGAAGTTCGCGATTCAACGTCGCGCATGATAGTACATAGTGTAAGTATGTACTTACTCCTGGAACCGCTACAGGCACCGTCCTGGTCTAATAGCATCAAGGTATAAACCATGGCTGCCAACGTTCCACTGACAGTGCATTACGTGCATTACGGCATCCATAAAATGCGATATGCATGATTTCTCTCACACATAAATGCCTTGAGCGAGCAGCATCACCTCCGTTCTCGCCCTGTGTATCCCCCCACCTTTCACACACTACCAAAATGACATCTTTCGCACTTCAATCCATGCTGATGAGCATTCAGCTTAGTAACTTCGTTTACCGTACGCCTATCCTCATCTTTCTTCACGATAAATCAAGAACTGATTGTCACAGTCGCCATAATCACTGCCGCAGGATATGATTATTGTGAGTCGCATTTTTTGACCCAATGCCATGTTACAACTTGTTGTGCACCAGGCCTTACACTCTCAAATGAGGTATGACTTCATATACTACATTGTCCTTGCTGATGGTGCTTGTAGATAGAATATATCTGGGTCAGCAGGCGCTTTGCTGTCGAGAGGATGGATTCCTGACCAGATCACAGGTAAAACCCTGGACGTCGGTGACAATGCTTTTCATTCTCGTGCGTATCGGACTTATCAGTGCATTGTCGCGACTGGTGCATATGGTGCATTTCTATAGGTTCGCTATGTTGGCCTTTGCAATCTTATGTGAGTTTGCGTCGTCATATGACATGTTCCAAGCTAACTGTATATTTCTCATCAGAATATCTTCTCTGGGTATGTTTGGTACTTGAATGTGGCATTAGTCGTGCCGTGACCCCGCCCCAAGCGAGAACCAGTTTCTTACCTGGCTCCAAAAAGGTATTTATTTCTCTCCACGGATAATCAAGGCGACTACATTGTATCTTTGTAGACGTGAGTACTTGTCCAACTCCTATTACTTTGACTACCAGGTATGAACGGCATCTTTAAATAGCTGTAAGCATATACACAAGCTTGCCCGTATATTTAACCATTGATTCTTCCAAGGTGAAATTATGAACACCATTGTGCTATGGTCATTTATTCCATTTTGTGGTGCTGCCGATCGTGAGTTGTTATGGATTTTACTTACGAACAGCGTTAACTGTCGCGGCGACTGCAGTCATGATGATTCTCCGTGTATGGGCAATGTATAATCGATCAAGGATAATCCTTACCATTCTTCTCGCCGTGTTCTTTCTGGAGTTCATATTCTTCATCCCTCATGCTGCCACGGCCAAGGACCTGAGTGACATAACAGGTTTGTAGATGCTGGCAAATAGATGTTGCCTTTACTAACTCGCTGTCTACTATGCTCGCTCCATTTGGAATACTAGTACTAGTGGTGCATACTGCCATCCGAACCATGGACTTTCCGTTGTGCAATGCAGTGACATACCCAGCGCATTTTTGGCCAGACGCGATCAATGTACTGCAAATCACGCGTGGTATAGCGATGTGCACTCTCGCAATCGCCCAATCCATAAAACAGTCACTGCAAATGTACCGTTTGGCAAAGTGCTGGGAACTCAATCGGTACATGCGCTTGCTCGTCGGGCAGGGCATCGTGTATTTTCTTGCGTACGTCCTCGCTCCATCGCTCCCTCCTTTGAAAATTTAAGCTCGCAGATGAACGAAGCTGACGGCGATCGTTCATCTCAGCGTGTTTTTGTACAGCATCATCGACGCCTTGCACAGCTATGGAATGCTCCCAGCGGGAGGGTGGCAACTATCACTCCTGATCATGCTGAAGCTTGTGCCGATGTACACCCTCACCCCCCGATTCATACTGAGCATACGGGAGCTGCATGCACGCGATGTTCGGCGTGGGGTCGGAATCGATACCGGGTTTGGTTTGACGTCGGCATCCAGAGCTGACGACGCAAGGACTGCAATCTTATTCGCAGACGTTTCGGGGAATGAAGGGATCGATGACATCGGGGAGATCACAATCGAAACGGCGACACCTCGGTCAGACTAGGCTTTCCAGAAGTACTATTGTTCGGCAGTAAGTGCCTTCTGTCGTGTTGGTCTTTTGGCGACGAAGATTAGATGGGGGCTTTGTATCGTAGTTTTAAGTTAATGTTAATCGTCCACGAATGGACTACATAGATCCGAATGGCAGAGGAACGACAGGCAGATGTGGTCGACGACTGACATGCTGTTCCAAAATATGTAATTTAAGTCTTGACAAGAAACTATTCCACCATCACTAGCTCGTGTACACAGACCCTCACGATCCTACACAAATATCTTAGAGAAGTACCCTCTCAGTCCTTCGGCGCCGCGCACCATGGCGCCTACGACACCGTCCGGTCTCACCACCACCACCTTCTTGTCTCCCTCGGACGCCAAGTACGCCCGGTAAGCGTGGCCCCCACGGTCAACGACGACATCCACGTGCGTGCCACGCATCACCTCAGAACCCTGCGGTAGGACGGCTACAAACCGTATGAGATCCCCAGGATATTGGCTCGACGCATCGACGACGTCGGTCGACGCCGCGGCACCCAAGGCGAACACGAGTACGGTGTGATAGACCGGGGAAAAGATGTCGAACAGTCTCGTCTCGGTCCTTTGATCGCCGTCGGCTGGAGCGAGCATCAACTCCGGCGCATCTGGCGCCCTGTCGCCAGCCACCAACACGCCCTCCTCTAATACCCCATACGCGTTCACAGGTTCGGCTTGCGTGAACTCTTCTAACACGATCTGGCTCGAGCGATAATTCACGCCGAGCATAGTCATTTTCTTCTCCTTCATCATGCCGTTCTCCAATGTTGACGATGAACGGAGGTGGTCCAATACCCCAGTGGTAATGTTAAGCATTTCGGCGATTACAGGTAAGCGTTCTGTGGTATACGAGTCGAGGAGGGTGGCTGGAGAGAAACCCTTGT